>VNWX01000215.1:0-27151 GCA_009869905.1 Ceratophysella communis
CTTGGAGTTAAACTAAGCACATGTTTGTAGCGTTTTAATTTCAATTTTTAAAAAAATCTCCAGGATGCGTTTAAAGATTTAAACGACGAATCTGATGAAGACTTGGAACTCACTAAGCTCGCCGAAGCTTATCAGAGGAAGGGCGCTCAGGTTATTGGATTCGATGCCAACGGGGAAAGTAAGGAAGACAAGAAAAAGAAGAGTCCTAAGGAGCATGTCAAGGCTCTCAAAAGAAAACTTGATAAAATTGAAAATGCAGCGATGCAAGTGGTGGCCGCCCCCGAAGCCAGTATGTCAGCATCTTCGTATTATACTAGTATTGGAAGTAATTCATCGCCTTACATTCAAAAATTAATTCATTGCTATTGTTTTTAGAGAAAAAGAAGAAACTGAAGTTGGATATTGAGGGCCTAGCCTTAGGCACTTTGATGGTTCAATCAAATAAGAGTAAACGAGATTTAATGGAAGAAGGATGGAACCGCTATGCCTTCAATGACCCAGGACTTCCGGATTGGTTTGTGCAAGACGAGAAGAAGCACATGCGAAAGGATTTGCCAGTTCCCGAAGCACTCGTCGAAGAGTACAAAAAGAACATGCAGGTCGGTTTTTATTACGAAAAATCCTAAAAATTAGTTTTATTAAGCTGCTGAAGCTTATTTACTTATTTGGTAATGATATTATAGGAAATCAACGCGCGACCCATCAAGAAAGTTATGGAAGCCAAGGCTCGAAAGAAGAAGCGTACCATTCAGAAGTTGGAGAAGGCTAAGAAGAAGGCGGAGTCAATTCTGGATAAGAGTGAGCTGACCGAGTCAGAAAAGGCGAATCAGCTGAAACAGTGAGTTATATAATTTGTGTGCTACTCGTTAGTAGGTCCCAGTTTTTTAAATTGTGTTTCGTTCAACATAGACTTTACAAGAAAACAAAAATGACGAAGAAGAAAGAAGTCACGTACGTTGTGGCCAAGAAGTTCAACAGCGCGAAGAGAGCTAAGCGTCCTGCCGGTGTCAAGGGACACTTCAAAGTGGTTGACCCCAGGATGAAGAAGGATATGCGGAAAATGAAAACCAACATGAGCAAGCAGTCCAAGGGTGGTAAAGGAAAGGGCGGCGGAAGTCGAGCTGGGAAAGGAGGTGCCAAGGGTGGGTCGAAGGGTGGACGGGGCAAAGGTCGTGGTCGCTAAATCAATATTATGAATTATGACTAGGCTTAGGTATTGTCAGTTTTTTATGTGTGACATTACTTCAATATTTAATCTACTTTAGCTTAGTGCAAAAATATTTTATTATTGTTACGGATTCATTGCTAATAAAGACTGTCAAATGCTGTCTGGCACTAATAAGAATTTCGGAATTTCCTATATATCTTTCCTACAACCGAGCCCTCGTCATCATGTAGTCCTAGAATCGAAATGCACTATATATCATTCATCTTTAGTTAAGTTTTCACCGAAAGCGTGTGCGAAATCCGAAAACTGCGAGACCCGTACCTTTTTTTTTAGCATATTGTACTGGCCGCATCACAGTACAGAATGTCTGTAGCATCCCAAAATCAGCAAACAAAGCGGAACTATTTGGGTTCACTTGGCTGTTTAGTAAGAAGCATTTAAGTTTAGTGGCTACGTGCAGAAAAGATGCTGATGCTGAATGCTGTCCATAAGCTTGTGCATAGGAGATAGGAATGCATAGGAGAGTTGAAAGTTAAATTGGCAGAGAGCAGAGATTGGGATTGGGACTTGGGACTTCAGCATGATCGGGGTCGGGGCATGAGCATTGCTATTGTTGTACTTCCTCGCCCGAGTAGTCCCCTCTTCCTCTCATATGCTCAAGCCCTCCACTCACTCCTGCTGCTATCTGTACCAACTTGTACTAGGCCTCTTCTCACTTCTGCTGCTGCTGCTATGCTGATGCTAAACTCTAGTGCCTGCCTATCGCCTCAACTCCAACGTCTTTCTCTTTATGAATGCCTGCCTCCTGCTGCAGAGGAAATAGGACACAACTTTCACATTAGCTACGTCAACCATCCTCAAACACTTGAGATGAGAGCATAAATATAGGAGTACCACCAATTCCACCTTACTACATCCGATACCAGAACCAAGAACATTACTAAAATTACCAGAATTAACCATAGAATGGCTTCAATTAAAACCCAACGCTTCCAAAACAGAATGTTATGTTATAGCGGACGAGGCACGAATGCAAGAAACCTGAACATGCGCCTCTTGATTCTAAGTTACTAGACCATTTAAAAGAATGCAGGAGGAAAATATAATTGAGACGAGACTACGAAGAAGACTAATGATGATTCAACGAAAGTAAATAATCCAATCAGTAAATGCAGTTAACAATGCAATTAAAAAAAAGTTGCAGAATTAGAACCTCGTAATATCTCATTATAGCTACATCATCATGAGCATTGCAGGACCATGTTCAACTGTAATTTGAACCTCTGTCTACGTTTTCCCCTCGGATATTTATGATAAATAATTCAAGGATAGGTGGTCAAATGTTTCGACTCTCCAAAGGATTGAGGATTGAGACTCGTGAGAGATGCGCAAGAAAAATGTTGAGATTGAGAGGCAGGGTCTGTGCTGTGTGAGCGTATTTGTTGGCTGGCCGGAGTGAACGACTGTGCTGCTTGTGCTCTGTCCTCTCCGTCGTGCCGAGTTTCTTCCATGCCATTTTGCTCTGCTGTATCGCTAGCCTTCCGCTTTCCACTCACAGTCGATCAGTCCACAGTCTGAGTCACTTCCTGTTCCCAGCCGCTGACCGCTCCAGCCAGCAACGGGACCCGCCACACACTTGGGCTGACAGCCCGCCAGCAGCCCACTCCCACCATCCCACCCCCAACTTTCTCCTCCCCGTTCTTCGTCTTCTCAATCTAGGCCACAGACAGACTTCCAATTTCAATCAACTACGTCGTAGTAAGCAGTCAAAGTAAAGGAGCCATACTGGTGAACCCGTAGTGACTGCTCTTCGAACACAACTGCAAGCTTCCAAAATGGCAAGACTCGTCGAGGTCCTGAATCAGGACTACATCACGGCAAACAACCTGGAACCCGACCAGGTGTACTCAAAACTTCCAGCCCACAACATTCCGGTCACTGTGGATGACACTTTAATTGTGAGTATTACAATTTTGATTTACAATTCAGTCAGATTGTTTGGCCAAAGAAAGAGCAGCTGGAGCTGCAGCAAGAGAATTGTTGATTGTGTAGCTGTCCACTGTCTTACAGCAGTAAAAAGAAGTTGTACATGCCGAAGACACAATCAACAATCAACAATGCTAGAAAGCATCGCGCAATTAATCGGCATCGGCACTACTGATATAGATGAAGTGTCGTGATAATTGTTCTATTTCAATAACGCTTATGCTTATGACTTATACTTACGTATTTTTCAGGTCTGTGAGACTATTATGAAGAATGAGCATGCTGTGGAAATGGTTATGGAAATTAATGTGGAAAATAACATCCACCTCACCAACGCAATCCTGGCCGACCATGTTCCAACTAAGGAGGAATATCAATCCTTCATGGGCAAGTATAAGCGTTTATCCGCTGATGAACTCAAACAAGCGTTAAAGGTAAATAAACTCCAATTTCCAATGTAACAAATACGTAGAGAGTGGAAATAGTACAGTTATAATTTTATTTTAAACAGCTAAGTTATCGAGATGTCATTGATCAAATGGGAAAAATGGTTCCTTGCGTTGGCTGTCGTCGAAGGTATGACTATAGTTCAATAGTATGTACAATAATCTTCGTATTTTGTCTTGAGCAATTGCTGAGCATCCAATAAATGGGTTGTATTTGTTATCTAGTGCGGAATCAGCGTACCTGCATGCCACTCTCAAGGGCTATCGGGCTTATTACCCATTTCAAACCAGTCAAGATGGCTCTCTATTCATGGCTCATAATATGCTGGACTTTAAGTCCATTTTCTCCCTATTCGTGGATCCTAGGTACGTAATGGTAATTGTAGTTATTCATGAATCGAGGTAGAAAGGAGAACGGAATGTGACTGTATGAATTGAAAATGAGTGCATGTAATTTGCTCTGATCTAATATGAATGTTTTTATTTTATTACAGTGATGGTATGAGAAGCTTGTTAGCGTCATTCAACAAGTTCAGTACTTTTAAAAAAGGGAAAAGGTGCAATATCCATTCACTTGACTCTCATCGTGGACGATCCATCGAAGCTTGGATGGACGTCTGGGACTTTATGTCTCCTAATTGCCGAAAAGAAATTGGCACCGTCAAGCGGGCTTTCTTCGCAGAGACTTTAGAAGGATACCTTCGAAAACATCGCTTCTGTAACGACTGCAAATCTACAGTCCAAAAGGCTTATAAGCTTCTGACTCTGGCCATCGCGCCGAACACGGAGCCAGGCTATGTGAAGGAGCTCTACGGAGGCATCAACTACAATGCAAAGCTCGATGAGTTTCGCATGCCCTGGACCACCGAATTCATTGGTGGACTCATTTCCAGAGCTGTCCCGGAACTTTCTGGAACGTGAGTACAGAATATTAAATAATTATTCAACAGTGCATTTTGCCTTTGCCATTCGATTAGGTATGTAATGTAGATGCATGCTCTACACCTGCGGTACGGCTTCACAAACACTCTTTCCTCTAAAAAAAACTATATTTCGGTCATTTTGAAATAGAAACCGAAGAGAGCGCCACGCCAAGACTATGGAGACCGCCCAAGAGGAAATCCTGACTTGCTTGGGTGTTTGCGTTTTTGAGCGTCTTCATCGTATTCAACAGCGGTTCCGAGAGGAAGAACGTGGATGGGAGATCGTAATGTGTGTAGCAATTGAGGCTCTACGTCAAAGTTTTGAACTGGCTTTGCACGCAAAGTCAGGCATGGCATCTTTGCAATGGCTCACTGAGCAAGAGGAACAAGAGAAGGCCAAAAAACAAAAGAAAGTTCTAAAGAAGCAGCGAAGAAAGGAAAAGAAGTTGGCAGAGGTATTTAAAACTTTAACCTAGAGGAGAGCAGACCACTCAAAATGTTCGTTCTTAAGTAAATATATCGGCATAAATTAATGAATATTTTTATTCAGGTACCTGTCCCAGTCCCAACGGAGATAGAAGAACCAACAGGATCAGAAATTCCTCCTAGCGAGAGTGAGATTAACTATGAAAGCTCTGCGGACACCGAGCCGGTTAGTGATTTTTAAATTACGCATTCTTGAATGAAGGAAATTAGGGATTTACCCGCTTTGATTTCTGATATTTAGACTGTTATTGAAGTCACCAAGGAAGTGAAGAAGCTCTCGATTGAAGACAAGCAATCAACTGATGTAAAAGAGACTTCGCAGTGCTCCTCTGAAAACCAAGACTGCGGCTATGCTTCTGGAAATAACAATAACCGCTCTGGAACTAGTACTCCTTTGGGATCGGTTGCAGCATTCTCTGAAAGACTCTGTAGTCATGTTCAGGCCCCGTGTGAAGAAACTCACACGCCTGTTCCCGCTCCTGATATCAAATCTGTAACTGAAATTAAAGAAATCTCAAAGGAAGAACCAGCAACAGCAGCACCGCCGAAGTCCAAGAAAAAACCGCGTGGACCAATGCTCTTCAGTAGTGTTTGCTTCCGAACTTTGCTGCCGCATGAGGTGCTAGCGCTCCCTCCTCCACCGCCACCACATCTTACCCTGGAAGAGTTGCTCCATGTAAGCTGAAAAGACCAGCCCACAGCCGAAGCTTTATTAAACGAGTAAATCCAACATTGCGATTGAATGAATTATTGAATGTTTTTTTTTTCTTATTCTTCAGGAGAATGAGCTGGCTGATGAGCCAATTCCGATCGGCGAGAGGGAACTCAATCACCTACGTGACCCTCGCGTTGCGCGGAAACGAAGGAAGATTCGTGCAAACATAGTTCTGAATTACAATAATTGGATGCAGGGATTATTGGGCGATCGGTTCACTCCTATTGTGATGGAATCAACCCAGCCATCGTCTCAGCCGAAACCAGCGCCTGAAGAAGGAGAAAAGAATGACAAGTCAGCAGCTGCTGGCGTGGCTAATGCCGGTAACGGGGGCGCTGAAGGCGGAGGAAAAGAAAACAAAAAGCCCAAAGGTGCTGGTGCTGGTGGTCGGAATTCGAAAGCTAAGCAAGCAGAGCACCTGCGCCGCTACAAAGGAAAGAATCGACGTTGAAAAGCAACGGGCCAGAACAAGCGGGATACATACATTCTTGAAAACATTTCATTTCCTATGACTTAGGTATGTAGTTTAGGAGTATTTTATCTCAATTAATGGTGTTTCTAATTGAGGTTTAGATCATTACAACTTCACGGACGATGTTTTATGTATTAGTAACGTAAAGCCATCTTTGAGTAGCTACCTTTTTTGCTAGATTTGGTTTGAGTAAATTTTTAAATGTTGTCGATAACATAAGTAACTATGAAACTACTCCACAAAGTAGAAATCAGTGATTGGAACGGTAAAATGTTGCATTCCGTTTTTTTAAATTTTGGGCATAATTTGTAGCTGGGCTAGTTTCTGTTTCTCCCATAAAATTCTATTCCATCAGAGTCTTCAAGATAAAGTGAAGTTAATTATTCTACTGTTAGGTAGCGAAAGTGTACCTATATATAAAAAGAAGAACTAATCAGAATGACTAAGTCTCTAAAAAAATAAATTTATGGATGTTACCTCACTGCGTCGTATCGGACGTTAAATATATTCTATGTATGTGTTACAATGAGATGGCAGCCTATTGTGATGTCAAGAGAGAAACGTAACAAGAATCAAGGTTGTGTGGCTATGTTTCTGAAGTCGCTTGAACGTCATACCGTAATGCTAAAAATAAATACAAAATATTAAACGTGCATCCAAAGGGTTCTTTTATTTAAAAGCCGTTGAAACATTCACTGAAACTGGTACTTTTAAAACAGTTTCGGGAGGTACGGACAGTTAGCTACCTATGGTCACTAATCTTAAGAATGCGTATATGATGAGAAGCAGAGACTTGCGTTTGTTCCTCCAAACCCAAACGAGTTCTTCAGAGTAATAATTTTCTTGGTTTGACCCTCCATTTCGACATTGGAGGTCCTGACTATATTTATATCCTGGAAACTCTCTTCTAACTGGGCGACATTCAAACTTGGTGGGAGCACTCTGTGGTAGGCAGCAAGAATTGTGAGAATCGACTCCACGGCACCCGCAGCTCCAAGTAAATGTCCATGGCTACCTTTTGTTGAAGATAGGGGCACGTTACCAATCTGTTGTACAGGGACATTGTGCGTCAAAAAATACATACTGAGAGTTAATTATGTATTACTACGTTTAGTGGGTACCGTGCTAGAATTGAATAGTTTCTTCAGAGCTCCAATCTCAGCTCGGTCTCCAATTGGAGTAGACGTAGCATGGCAATTTATGTAGGAGACTTGGGAAGGATTAATTTGAGCCACGTCTAACGCTTGCTTCATGGCTCGGAACGCTCCTCGTCCATCTTCCCTCGCAGCGGTCAAGTGATGAGCATCTCCGCTCAAACCGTAGCCACGTACTTCCCCGTAAATATTGGCACCGCGAGCCAGAGCATGCTGCAATTCCTCTAGTACAAGTATACCGGCTCCTTCTCCCATGACAAATCCATCTCGATCCATGTCAAAAGGTCTTGAAGCTTTGGTAGGGTCTTCGTTGAATTTTGTGGAAAGAGCTCGAAGACGACAGAAAGTTGCAATGGAGAGCGGATTGATACAGGCCTCTGTTCCGCCGCAAATCATCACATCAGCATAGTTCATCCGGATAAAGTTGAATGAATCCCCAATACTATGTGCTCCAGAAGCACATGCTGTTGAGGCACAATGGTTCGGACCCTGTGATGGTGAATCGAAGCATAAATATATTAATTCTCCAGCTAGTTGCAATTTGCAATCAACTTAAATCCATTCGATAAAGCTGTGGATTTTATATCGTACTTGGAATCCGTATTTAATGCTGACTTGACCAGCAGCCAAATTGGGCAGTATCCGAGGAATGAAGTAAGGACTGAGACGACTGTATCCCCTACTCTCGAGAGTGCTGCCGGTGTCCTGAACATCTTGGAGGTCAATCATGCCCATGCCGATATCCACTCCGATTCTCTCCTTAGCTTCCGGTGTCAAGGAATCCGGATTAAGCCCGCTATCCTTCACAGCTTCTTCCGAGGCAACCAATCCAAAAATCGTCGCCATTGATGCCGTACGGCGTTCTGCTTCTGTGAACTTTTTCTCCAGCCCAAGCCCACCTGAAATTCAGAGTAATAAGCATTCATCATTACAGCTGCCCTGTTTCACTGAAAACTAAAATCAGTGAGACTCAGTGACCCACCCACATCATCTTGCAATGGCACGATTCCACCGACACGACAGGGCAGCTTCTCGTAGCCAGAGCCCTGCAGTTGAATAATTCCAGAAGCCCCTTTTAAAATTCTTGGCCATACTCGTTCCACTCCACAGCCCAGAGGGGTCACAAGGCCAAGACCCGTTATAACTACTCTTCGCACATTCATTGGCAATTGGGTATAACTGCTTTTGTAGGGGTTTGTGTTTGGCAGTTTAACTAAAGCAAGTCAAAGTTAAAAATAATAGTCAAACTCGACTCAGCTGACCAAGTTTTATGTCCGTCCATGCAAGCTTTTGGCGCCCGAACATTCAAACTCTCGCAATGCAATAATGCAAACTGACAACTGAAAGGCATCCGGAGCGTCTGAATTTCAGCGACTGCCGCAGATTCCTTACAGACATCTCAACAATTATCAGACCAATTCTGAATTCGCTCGTACATGACGGTCAATTTTCTGTTCTGTTCATTTCTGTATAGGAATAAAAATTAATTGTTCGAATTTTTATTGTATTCTGTTCAGGCTTAGCTTCGATCTAGATATGGAAATGACGAAGCGTTTCGTTTCATAATATTGTCGATTCAATTCAATGAACAATTGGGCAATGGAAAAGCCACATGAAATTCTCCATTTGATATGAAAACGGAACTTTATGGATTTTTTGATTTAGGGACATCGGTTCCCTCAATTCAATGTATTCATATTCATCATTCATCACTATTCAACTACGATTATCATGGACTTGCAGCAAACCTCTGGAGGTGAATAATAATAAATATGTCTATAATCTACAGTGCACAATGCACAGCACATAATTGTAAATATTTGCGAATCCATCATCTGTGTTGTTGCCGCATAAAATAGTTTCCGATTCGGTACTTCGGTACGGAAATTCCAGTGCTAAGAAAATATGGCACATTTTATTGTAGATGAGTATGGATTTGGAGTCTTCGGATATATATCCGATCCGGGTTCGGTTTCGCGGGTAACTGAACTAAGCCAACGGGAACAAGCGTCATTGTGATTTCTGATATGTGGTCAGAGCATAGCAGGTATTACCTAACACATACCTATATCTCTTGCTGTTTTTCCAGAAGCCTTGCAGAACCGCAAACCGATGTATCCAAGCTCTAACCTTGTTATACAAGAATCGAAAATGAAATAAACAACATTAAAAATTAAAAATACATCCAAACCGGGACCGGGAGCATTAAGTGTATTTGAAGTTTGAGCGAACTTGTGCTTGTGTGTAACAATCCAGACAAAACCCAAAGCGTAAGAAATTTTTGTATAATTAAATATACAGGCTTACATTTTTACATCTAGTGTATGATTTCTAGGTATAAGCAAGCATGCTCCGACAATAAACATTTAGTACACTTCATTTAGGGTACAAAATGTGTGTACTTAAGTAGGACGGGTACGGGTGTTAAATGTGAAAATGGTCTGACAGAATACAAATAAAGTAATTTAATTCTAAGTCGTTGGGTTCTCTAGAGTCTAGAGCCTGCTCAATTAAACTTTAATTGGAAAACTGGCGTTTTTATTTTTTTAAATTTTATTTATAAAGATTTTCTTAACCGAAGCATCTTCTTTTTGTAGATCAAATGCAGATCAATCGATCACCGGGCGTCGTCAGTAGTCAGTAGTGCAGTAGTGGTGTACTGTACCTGTACCGATTACCGATACCAATACCATAGCTAAGCTACATGCCTATAAATAATTCAATGATCTCATTTTTCGTTAGCTTTATTTAGGGGTTGTTTTCGATTACATTATCTCATGTAAAATACAATATTGGCGTTGCTGACGCGAATTAGAGTATTATACTGTACATGCATGCTGGAATGGTGGATCAAGTCACGCCGCACCTCCTTTTTACTGGTAGTGTATACTGTAGTTGCCCTTTGTATTTAGCTTGGCTTAGTAGCATTTAATGTTGCGGAATATTTTAGGGAAGAGAGACATTTATCAAAGCATTATCCTGTTTACATTTATGCTTCAATGACGATTAAGCCAAACATGTTGTTGTTGCTAATAAGTTTACCAAAGGTCCTTAAACTACTATTTTACAGAGCAATTCTGTGTTTCGCGATCAGGAAAACTACTTGACAGACATGTCGCGCTTTCACAGCAACATACTCGACACATGCTGAAAGTATTTATGATCGCGCACGACACGGAAGCTATTTCAGAGGGAAAGTACCAAGCGTTTGGTTTGGTCAGAACGTATTAAACTAAAAATTAGTATGTGACCAAAGCATAACTGGAAAATTGACATCTGTAATCTGTACTGAAGGCTTAGTTTGATCTTTCAAACATAGCCTATTGGTTCTCTTTTTCACATTCGGTTGAACAGCGCTCACCACGTAACTTTTAACTTCTTAAATTGCAGTGTTCGTGTCATTCAGAATGCTGAAGTTCAGGATTGTTTGAACACGTGGTGTTGACTGGAATTAGATTTAGAAGTCTACCCATCCAAACGTTAGTGTACGTACAGGAACAAGCCATCGAGCGGATAAGCGTATCGTATCTCCTGGAAGATAAATAACAATGACCTACGCGGCCTGACTTTGACTTTCAATTATTTGCTGGTTGAGCATCGTGTTTCTGTTTCTACATACATACAATTTCCAAGTTAGCCTGAAAGTGTCGAGAGCCAACTCACATCTGCCCTTCGATTCACAGGCATCAAGGCAAATAGTTTAACTTCAGTCGAGTTAAACCCGCTCTGTTATTCAGTCCACAGATTCCAGACAAAAACTTATTGAGCTCCGAGCAGCAGCCGCAGCCTCAAAGCATCATCAACATGTGCATTTTGTTTCTGTCTATTGTCACAAACCCGAAGCCAGACTCATATAAGCTAATTCTTGCCTCTAATCGAGATGAATACTACAAGCGACCAGCTCAACCAGCACATTTCTGGAAGAGCAACCCGGATGTCATTGGAGGTATTAATTCTAATTGCTAATCTGAACGGTCAGATCTGAAATTGGTCGCTGGAATATATATGGTTAATTTGAATTTGAACTCAGGCCAAGACATGGAACCGGGAAGAGAGGGTGGAACCTGGCTCGCACTCTCCAAGCATGGAAAGATTGGCGTTCTACTAAATATTCTGAGTGACACGCAGTCTCCGGATAAATTGGGACGCGGATTTCTTGTGAATGACTACGTTAACAACCCAGATCCAGATCTATCCGGCTATGAATATGCACAGGAAATTAATAAACAGGCAGAACAATACAACGCCTTCAACCTCGTCACAGTTGACATCAAGTAAGTCAAATTATTTATTATTTTGGGCTTAACCCTAATACATAATACATATATTTTAAGCTTTTTCCGCCTTGACAAAATAACAAAACAAAGAGATACTGACTGAGCATAAAACCTATTTATCTAATATTCAATTAATATTATATCACCTCAATGAGCAGTTTTCCAGTAGCACTAATTACTCTGGACAATAAAACTGTGTTTGTTTGATCCTTCCTACAGGAAGCCGGGAGGTCCAACAGTGACCTATTATTCCAGCTTAGCCCAGGAGGACTACCCAGTCAAACTGGAAGGCGACAACGTATACGCATTTGGCAATAGCTTACTTAACATACCTTTCAAAAAAGTTACATCCGGAAAAGACAAGATGCGTGAGACTGTAAAGCTATATTCCAATAAGACCCAGAGAGAAGAACTGATTGCCAGCATTCTAAATACATTAAAGTGCGATGAAGAGTAAGAGTTCCACCATTATCAGCTACATGCTGCACACACCTAAAATATATCCGAAATCTCTGCGTTCGTTAAGATTGATTGTTCTGTCACAGATTCCATCCAGATCCGCAAATGAAGCTTCAAGCCCCGACCTACCCCGACATTACGTTACAAGGAATGAGTAGTAAATTCGTCCGAGTGCCCTCAGAGCATTATGGATCAAGGTAAGGTTAATCGACAGTGAAAAAGATAATTTCAAAAATAACATCAAATACAAAATGTGTTTTAAAATAAGCTCCAATACCATGCTAAATAACTACCTCATTATGATAATTTCAGAACTCACACAATAATCCTGGTGGATGCTAACAACCACGTAGAGTACCACGAGTGGACAATGGAGGAACCAATAAATACAGAGTCACCAACATGGAAACACTCTAAATTCGAATTCAGTCTCTACTGAAAACAATTTCCATTTCCAGGAAAACCCATGAAACGAGCAACATCGTCGTAACTTTCTACCAGACGCCGTACCTGATCTACTTATAATATTTTACACGGACTTGACACCTCGTATTTCAATCCAAACGTGTGTGAAAAATAAGAACAAATATATTTCTCACACAACAGTTAGCATATTAAAAACCTGTAGCCACCTTCGCGAAATTGACTCCTGGGGAAAGGCATAACTTCCGTTCGTATTGTGAAGCTAGGAATCCGGATTCGGGGAGTCATTAGCAGGGCATGCTGACCAGACTCAGTATTCATCGGCTCCGTATCCGGATAACATTGTCGAACTAGCACAGGAGTAGAAGAAACTTAAGAGCCTGATGGTTCAAGATCCGCAACAACTTGAACACTCGTTAGTTTGGGATTCGGAGCAGGTTTGGTACTCATTGCTTCAGGCTTAGAATAGGAAGTTGCGGGATGCCGTAACCTTTGCATTGATTGGTTCGGGACCTGAAGCAACAGCGGGCTCATCCACTCTCACACTTTTATCTTGCGTTTTTCGAGCAACTTCAGTACGTACTACTGGTTCCGAATTCGAAGTTACCGGCACAACAAGTTCCGAGCTCGTTGAATTAGAATGGATACCCGTAGTTGTGGGTATAACAACTTCAGGATTAGTTGATTGGACGTTGCCGTTGTGAGAGAGCTCCACTCCAAGACTCGTCGACTGAAGCTCGGGAGGTGTAGTCTCTTCCGTAATATCCGACTGAGAGTCTGATGGCGACTTGGGAAAATGATTTAGTTTTCTCATTTCTTCCCGCAATTTCGCCAAAATTGCATAGTTAGGAGAATTAGCAGACGCTTTACTCTGTAGTGTTGTGATCTGCTGCTCATCCTTTTTCTTTTCCTTTATAGTTTTTATAGATCCGTTTCCGTATAGACGCAGAAATGAGCCGAAGTTCTTTATGTGGGGATGGATTTTCTATGAACAGAATAAACGATTTAACTTTAACTTGCCGCCTGTTTTATATAATATCAACTCGAATTGAACCATATCTCGTTACCTTCTGGCACGTGCCAACTTAACACAAGCAAGCAAAATATATATAAAAGACAAACTCACCGCTAGAATCGCTTGCGACGCCAATTGCTTCCCCTCTTTTTTATTGGTCGCTGCTACTTCTACGGTGAAGCCCCTAGCTTCCATAACAAACTTATTACTTTGGCCGTTTTTGCTGGTCGAAGGCATTATATTAAACTCCGGTTGCTTGTATTCCTCCTTGCCGCGGTTTCTATTCAAACAAGGTATTTTAACTTCCAATCTAATGAGCATAGTCTTTGAGCAACGTTACATTCTTGATCAAGTTTACCTTTGCAAACACGTTAGAAGTAGAGTGTAAGGTGAGGGTTCACTCATATTCTGACACATTGACGTTATTCTTGGATCATCCAACTCCATTTGATCAAAGTACTATAATTGAAAGAACAAAATATCAATAAGCACAGTTTACGCAAGTTAAATACAACGACTGCAAATAGAGATTCACTGCTGGTTGGTAGAAGAATTTTAAGTATACGTACCAGTGTAGGATCGATGTCGTTAGTCTTTTCTGTATCAGGTCCATCAAGCTGGTCTCTCATGGCAGGAATTAATATTTCGAGAGTTTGTCTAGCAGCATTTGCTTTGGCTTGCTTTTTGCTCGAGCCATAGCCTGTTCCGTACTTCAAACCATTGATTTCAACAATTGCTGCATAGGGTGTGGCTGCATTTTCCAACTCTTTGAACTCGTACGTCGGCTGAAGACGAAGTGCATGCTGGACGTATTCATGCAGAATGCAGACTGAGCTTTTTCCCTGAGGATTCATAATATACTCCTTGTTCACTTTGTTACCACCATCGCCATCAGCTGTAAAAATCAAGAACAGAAAATCGTAATTTATTTCTAATTTCTACAGAGCTGAAGTGCTTCAAACAATTGGTTCGAATGTAATTTTAGCATTCACAGAACACGTTAATCATAACACACACCTACCTGGAGCATAAACAGGAAATGTAATGAGCTTGACTCCATCAGGTAAACTCGGTCGTGTCAGCTGCATTCGTTTTTGATTCTTGTTATGCTTCCGCCTCTCACCCCAAGACCTGATACGGAGAAATCATTATTAGTTTAATGAGGTCTTGGCTCATGTCTCTCGCTCATTCTATTGTTTTCAGAAAATCTTAACTTACTTGAACCGTTTGCAAGACAGCCGTTTGAATTTAAACAGCCTCTGACAATATTCTCGAAGAGCTAAAGGCTCAATTGAGTTTTGCATAGTATTCTCAATAGCAGTTTCCACCTTGGCACGCGGTAGCAATACTTCTTTACGTTTCCCGTCATAGCGCATCCGCTTTGCGAGTGGTCCGAACGCGAACGGATTTTTAACCATGCTTCTAATCTTCGCTATATACACCAGCTGAGCCACCCACTGGACCTGGACATGCGCTTAGTTCACCTTCTTCCTGACCATTTTCTCCATTATCCGTGGATACAACAGTGTTCACAGCTTCTTCCGGCGGCCGAGTAGCCGCTTCCAGTTGCTCTTTTTCACGTTCAAGTGCTTTTGCATACGCTAAACATGGTATAGCACTTAATGGAATAGGGTGTCGCTAGATTCATGAAAACATGATAGATTTTTAAAGTATCCATATGATTTCAGTAACAGAAAAATATAAAAATTCAAATACTTACTCTCGCAGAGGCTGGGCCAAGATTGTAGGGCTTGCTCAAAGAACATACTCTGCTCTTACGATGCAGATATAACGGCATTCCACTGCAATGTCTAACTTCTATCCAACCGCCAGGCAGACCTTCCAGAGTATTCTTTCCTTTTTCTATAGTAGGAAAAGACACAAGTCTAGAGTAGCATAACCAACTTATCCCTATCTATTTAAGTCCACAGAGCACAGCATACTGCCACTTCAAGCTCAAGCAATTTTGACAGGCTTTCAAATCGTAGAGTGACTCACCTTCGAGTACAACGATTTCCTTGACACTATACTCTTTAGGTTTAACCTTCTTCCGGTAATCTTTAAGAAACCAAGCGAATATGTATTAGAACATGATGGGACTACATTGCACTCATGCCCGAACGGAAGTTGCGAGCTTCTTGATACAGGCCATGTATGTTCTCATACCTTCATCCAAGAGAGCGTCTATTTCCTCAGAAGAAATGCTTTCGGAGCTCTGGTAGCTCCTGGTCTCATCTTCATCCTCCTCTCCTTCTGCCATTCCACCACCACCGCCGTCCAGCTCCATATCGGTCACCTCCGTCTCCGTCGCGGCCGTGGTTGATTCTTGCTCCACTTCACCTGGTAGTGGTAGAGGAGCCGGTGACACGGGTGAACTCTCTCCATCTAGCCTCAATAGTGCTGCTAGGACTGCTCATTTTTCTTTTCTTTGGTCCTAGACTCTTAGAGAGACCTAGAGTCAAGAACACTCAACACTATTGAAAACAAAACAAAACTCGAGTCTAGAATTATTATCCGTTTCAAATTATTTTGTCTTGATTATTTATGACACAGTGAGGTCAGACGTCTGGCATCTGGTTACGGAATGACGTTGGCGTCCGCTTACATTATTATGAAATTCAAATTATAGATTTTTAAATGTTTATTCTCCTTCTACCTACCATCTACTCAATTAGTCTATCCTAAAACCCTAACGTTAACGTCAAACGTGGAATTACCCCGTAGACAACTGATTCGATATCCAATATGCCACTGTTGACTGTCAGTACAGTACTACTGGCTGTCTTATATAAGATTAATTGAAAAACCGGTTGCCGGTGCCAGGTGGATGAATGTCGAACATCGAATGTCAATCAGTCATCAGTTTTCTCATTTATCAGTAGCACCGGTATAGTTGATAGTGTATGTACGGACCGGCAACAGCAGTGATGTCATACGACGAAGCAAATGAATGACAATGAAAGACTAATAAATTGAGAACAAGAAACTGGAATCACCACAATTAGCCGCCTTCCGCCTAATACATACCTTAGTTAATTGTGACAAGATGAACGATGCCCAGTACAGAATCAGTTGATAAATAATTTAAAATGGAAAAAATTAAGATATTAGCCGCCACGCGAAATACGACGGCGAGAAGTGTCTCTGGTCTGCTGCTGTACCTAGCTCTAAATCAATCACTCACTTACCCTATCCTTTGAGCTGCAAACCTTCCTTGTAGTTGCTTGAAATATACGTTAAGTGCCTTCCGTCTCTAGAGAAACCTCTCTCATCTGGCCCCTCCTCGTGCTCGTCGTCGAACTCGACGGAGGAGGAGAAAAAGAGACTTGTGGAGATTAGCGCGGGAGGCCTCACTGGAGAATTTACATGGACCACGTTGTCTGTCCAGCCGAGCCTCCATAACAGAAAGAGCACGTTCAACGTTGTCTGACCCACGCCACGGAGACGGATGACAGCCAACCACGCGGTCGCTGCTGCTAGAGTCTCACACCCGACACCCGGCTCACCACCCAGCACCCCAGGAAATTAATTAATAATTAACTGAAGCGTATCCGCTGTGCTGTCCTGTCGGTCCTGTGATTTGCGCCCTGAATCGTCTGTGCCTCTCTTCTTTGTCTTCCTCAGTTAAGTCTCTCTCTCGCCTGCTCGTCGTAATTCTCAATTGTCATTCATCATTTAAAAAACTCTGAAGTCATACCGGTGACCGGTCGTCCCGTCAAGAACCTCCACTGTCCGCCATCTGGACAAAGCCTTGAATTTTTCTAACATACAGTACAGTCTGCCCAGTTGCCAGTCAAGTTGGCACGTTAGTAAAAGTCATGGAATTTCAGAAGAAATTCGGCGAGATAACATCAAACCGATTCCAGTTCACGAAGCCATCAGAACTTAATCTAGCGGACTACACGGCCGTTTCTGGGGCCATGAAGTTTATTATAGGTACATTTGACATTATACATCATTGTTCATTATCATTCTTTGTGTGTTATTAACGCAAGTCAATCACGTGTCAGTGATGAGTTAACTTCTAAATTTCTAGCGCGGGCCGCGTGCGCAGGGAGCAAGCAGTTGTATTTAAAAATATGTATTAATGTCGAATATGTGATTGATACTTGTGTTTTTAGAGCTAATGTTTTAAAACAGCACACTGTATATGCTGTATATTGACCATTGTGTTCTTTATACCTACAGCTTTCTCAAAACACCAGAAATTCTTGGATGTCATGAAAACTCCAGGGGAATTCGAACAGATGATCGATTGTATTATTAAAGTACTAATGTGTCATACATTCAACTTGACTGACACAATTTTACAATCCGGAGAGCCACAGGAATCTGGCTTCGTCTTACCTAGTCAAATGGAAGTCGTGACCATGCAAGCGTGTCAGTTTGCGTTCAGAGCACTGGCAGTAATGATCCGGGACTATGAAGCACTAACCAAGGAAAAAATCTTCACAAACAACGCGTTTTTTGACTTCATGGAACCGTTTTGGTTCGACTATAAGAACTTTTACTACTACGGTCACAGTCATGAACCACTTGAAGTCTTAACATCCACGGCGTCCCGAGCAGCAGATCTTCTAGAACTGAAGCCTGAATACGTTCGAATGCTTGTCACCAATTTTAGCCGCATGAACCTGAAATGCCAATTCTATGTTTCTTACCCAGGGATTCTCAGTAGATTTGCATCTACTGCACGTGGGAAAAAGTAAGATATACTTCGTAAACGAGAGTTCTTCGGTGCCTTTTCTATGAATTAGCAAGTTAGGCTTAGAAACTATACATAGGTACTTTCGTATATTTCAACAAGACAATTACCCCTAAAAAATGCATCTCGTTTCTGTTATTTCAGAGAACTGATGGAAAAAACGAATGGCAGTCCTCTGATTCTCAAGGTGCTCGGCTTCCTGAACCCCGACCTCCCAATCGACCTTCGCCTACGAACAGCAGAAATCATCCATTACTGCTGCGAGGAACGAGGTGAGTAAATAAACGCATCGGTTGAATATTTACGACGCGGACTTGAATTTTTACGCTTTTATCCAAGCAATATAGTACATTCAGTATTAACCCAACGAAAACCATTATAGGAAGAAAGATTTTTAGATTATTTAATTTAAGCTGATGTGTATAAGCTTAAACGATACGAGCATGGAGGGAACAGTGACAGCTTTCCTATTTTCTAATGCCAGATTTTTCATTAATTTTGTATTCATTCAGTGCTTGATTTCGAACTAGCATTTCGGTGTTTGTCCATAATCTTTCGTGTAATTAAGTACAATTTATGTTGTGGGATTAAGTGCACAACTGGTTGTTTCTACTGGAGCTGTCAATTTATATTTTCTGAAAGCTCCATTGTTGGTTTCTCTGGTACACATCACACCTCGTCTCGCTTACGTCTTTTCTCCTTCTGAAATTAAAGTTGTAGTTAGATATTCAATTAGGTATGCATCATTCAATTTGACCTGTCTTAAAGGATATAATAATTCAGGTTCATCTGCGCATTACCCGTAACTTGTTAAGCAATTTTTCGTGCGGTCATTGATTAGCTGATAAAAGAGTTTCCCAGTTGTTCTAACTTCTTTCAATGACCAGTTCTCTGGTTGTGGATATTTCTTGACAGGATCCTTGTAGAAACTCAGCACATTGTTGGATCTGTATTTTTCAGGAAGTAATTGGTAGCCGGAATATCCTGCAATGACGTTGCAGGAATTTCGATTTAATAATTAAAAATCAGTTTTTATTTGACAATCGAGTTATGCATTGTCGATTTCATTGTTATTATTGAGTTCATGAGCATGAGCATTGAGCATGTCCCATTTATCAAATTTTTACCAGCTTTTTACCGTTTTTAATTAAGCTCCATCGCTGTTCTCCATAACCTAGCCAAGTATCTCCAACTACTCCTGCGTATGACGTATTCACACCTTGAATTGTCAAATGCTGTGAGAAAGCAATCAAATGATAACAATGTTCTTCAGTTTTGCGAGACTTTGAAACAACTACGAAGATATATGAACTTACCAGTCCATCCGCCAAATTCTGTACTTTGTAATTGCCGGCTGGTAGTTGAGCGAAAACAATACTTAGAGAAATTGTCAACACTATTCCAATGCCCGAAACAATTTTAACGTTGTTCATGATTCTGTCGGTGCGATATTTTCAATTCTTGGTAGGCAGAAGGGTAAACTACAGGAAGAGGAATGACCGGACTGAAAATCTTAACTCACTAGCGACTCTGACTTTTCAAGTGCAATGGTTTGTAAAAGTATGTTTACTTCGCTGCATCCAAAAACCGGATAAACAACACTTCATTTTCTGGCATGAAAACGAGTTTACGTTACTGCCGGCCTGATATGCTACTTTTCATACAAATACCTACAACAATAAGCACTAATAAGTGCAGAGAGGGTTTAACCCTGGGTGTATGAAAGAGCCCTAAAGCTATGCCAATTTAGGAATCTCTGTGCTCGTGTACATATCGATACGATAGGATATAGCCGATTGATGGAATGCTTGTTAAAAATTAGTTGGCTAATTTGACGCAGTAATACTGAAACGCGAATAATTACATTTGATTTTAATTAGAATTTCATGCTGACTTGTTGGGACCAGAAATTGATGTATTGCCTACAATTCTACTTCCCTTGGCTGGACCGGAAGAATTCTCTGAAGAAGAAAATGATTCATTGCCAATTGACCTACAATACCTCGAAGCTTCCAAAACTCGGGAACCTGATCCGCGCATTCGTCGACTCTTGTTGCAAAGCTTGGTCGCAGTAAGTAACAGAGGATTTATAAAATTTCAATTCAGATTAAGAACCGCATGTCTAAAAACTGATTTTTATACAGCTTGCACGTTTTCGAGATGGCCGTGTGATTGTACGAGAAAAGAATACTTACCTTATTCTACGCGAACTTCACAAAGTTGAAAAGGACAGTGATAACATGACTTTAATCGAAGGATTGGTTGACGTCCTGATTCAGTAAGTTCTTCAGAAATATTATAGAAATATAGGTAACATGGAAATAGTTCTAGAACTGAATATGAACTTGAATTTCCAGACATGAAGAAGAAATTACTCTGACAAACGCCCTTGGAGACTTGATGCTGGATTGATGAGATACTCAGAAGATATGGCAATAAGTTGGACCAAAGCACACATGAGATACCTTAGAGTGGATTTTATTCAATATTCTACCGCTAACTCAGTTTGGCTCTTTTTTCTTGAAAATATTTTTGCATACGGGGAACTTCTACTATAGTAATTCTCATTTATCATTCCTCAAAACAATTCAATTTTGTTCGGATCTTAACCTGTCTGCACCCGGAATGTGCAAATTCGCACAATTGCGTATTTCAGCCGTTGTCGCAGCCAAACGATAATGCCTCCCTCAATGGGTATTTTAGACATTGTAAGTCAGGTATATGTCCATATAATGCATAATGCAACAACTCACCAATAGGTTGAGCTCAAAACTAATTTCTGAGAAAATAACGAAGTTTAAAAATCTTGCCAGCAGCGGCTGCGAAAACCTTTGGCGCCCAAGATGTGCAAAAATGCACAATGGTAACATACGACAGCGAAATGTACAATGTGGAAAAACACTATGCACATGCAGCATTGAGTGATGTGCATATTTGCCCATCTTGGGTGTTCATGATTGTTTATATTTCGGATGCAGAATGCAGACGGGTTAATACAGTTACCTAGCTAGGTATTCTATTTTCGGGTATGTCACCTTCCTTCTGCGGTAATTGTTCACTTTAAGTTTAGATTGAGCAATCGGTAGTTATGTTCTGCGAATAAGATCGAGCGTTGTAATGTCTTATGCTTTCACACCTCTAATTCGCGTGGTGTACCATTTATTTATTACAATTTTGTAAATAAGTTTTAATAATTTATTAGTCAATTCCTAAGAATCCAGGTATTAATTGCATTGCGGGTTTTTGCACATTCCATATTTTAAGCACTTTTGCAGAAGATATTTTGGTTGTTGTTAACGACTTTGGAATTAGCGAAGTCGAAACAGAATTATCTTCGAAAATGCATTCCCTTCGCACTACCGCCACCTCTATAAGATTTAATTCAAATCCAGGTTATCCTACGTAAACGGAACAAGCCATCACCATGAGAGACTACCTAGGATTTTATCTTAAAGGTTTTCAATGTTATTATATTTCGTAAGCTAAAGTGTGGCTAAGGCAGATAACCCAAGGACGCTTCAAAGTCGATTGAGTCCTCGATTTTCTCTTGAATCTTCTCTGGCTTCTTGGGATAAAGATGAGCGTTGTAGTTGGGCTTACTGCAAGAAGCATTTCCTAGTCTCATATTGTTAAACATGGCTGCGATTTCGGCCGTCTTCTTCATCTGAAGCACTTTCTCTGGCTCGAGAGCATCCTCACTGTCTTCATCCTTCGTGTCCTGCTCATTTCCATCTTCTTCCAGTGTGTCCTCATCCTCCGTGATGTCCCCCAAACTCCGCTGGAGCTTACCGTTCATGTTTCCACTGACGACCATATCTCCGCCAAAATCGGAGAGGCGAGTATGAAAGCTGTAGGGATGATCCTTGTAAATTACTTGGGAGGCTGGAGAAGACGCTCCAGTAATGAGCAACACTTTGTTCCGCTGCCTTTCGCTGGGTGAATTCCGAGAAATGTGCTTGTCAGCCGACTCCTGAATAATAAACAAAATCGTTATTGATGAAAAGTTTAAGGTAGGGTTGAGGCTGAGTAATGCAGTTCATTAGTTCATCTGAAGCCATGGGAGCGTGACAAGTAAGCCACGTTTGACAATAGTGGGAGAACGCGAGTCACGGTATTCTACTCTTTGTCTAGGAAAACGTTAAGCAGGGCTAATGGAAACAATTGAAATGAGCTGTATTTGATCAAAGATGCTCAAAGGTGTATCGCGAGAAAGACAAAGCGTTGTTGATTAGGAAAGAGAGCAAGGCTTTGAATGATTAGAACCACCATTAGAACATTTCCTTACCGAGTTGGAATGGGGTGCTGCTGATGGATTCTCGGCCAAATGGTTTCTAAATTTGGTAGAGCCGAGCACCTTTGTTGATGCCCTGGTTCGTTCAACTAAGGGCTGCTCAGCAGGCTCCTCTTCGAAGTGGACAAGTGCATTGGTCTGTATGTGGGCTGGCGAAGGTGTCGCGACACTGTAGGCTAGCTTCTTGGACGGATGATAGGACAGGATTTCAACAGATCGAGTGGACACAGTTTTGAGGTTGGAAGAAGTCGATGTTTCCTGCGTGTGATTATGGTGATTAAAGGGTTCCAAGTCGTAGGAATTGGTGTCGGTGTCCGATGTCTCCGTGTCCAAGTTGATATTGTAGACCTTGAGTCCATTGGACTTGACGCCTTGTAAAGAGCAATAGCACTTCTCACTCTCTGCACAGCTATCGGTGTCATAACCACAGACTTTTTTCCCTTCAGCATTCGTGGTGCTAGCCTTACAGGTCGTCGTGCCTTCGCTTGGACACGTCGACGCGACTGTGGACGGAACTCCTGGTGGTAAACCCACAATTTTCACATTATGCTTCGAAGGCAGTGAACAGTAGCATTTGTCTGAGCAATTGTCACAGACGCAGCCACTACAAAAAGACATGAATGGATCTTCCTCTCTGGGCTTCTTCAGAATCACTTTGGGAACCTTTTGCTTTGCATTTCCGTTCAGCGGGGAGGCTCCCAACTTCCGGAGGCCCTTGCTCGGAGAATTTGACACTTTGCCTGAAGCCATCTTAGAAAATGGCTTGAACAGATTGCCTAAGAACTGCGACGTCTCCTCCTGACCTTCTGCTCCATTTTGCTTGGAGGAAAGCTTCTTTCTAAGCGGCATTGGTTGCTGCTTCTTCATGGCTTGCTTACTTTTCTGGTACAATTGATCCTGGGTTAGGGTAAGGGCAATCTTGAGAATGAGTTCTTGGTAAGAAGGTTTCAAGTCGTTGAAGGACATTCCGCCCGGGTTGATGATTCGATCCAGTACCTGGTCAACAGACTCGTTCACTGAATCCGCAGATGACGTTTCTTCAGGCGTGGCAATCTGAACTCGCTTCTTGTGCTTGACATAGTGCGGGCGATGATAGTTGTAGTTTCCCTTGAACGACTTGCGTCTAGTCGGCATTTTGAGAAGAACAGAATCTTCCGAATTGTATCGCTTCAAATTTGGGTCACTGCTGCTGCCTTCTGTGTGTTTCTTCTTTCTACGTGGTGGCCGAACAGGGATGGCCTCAGAGTCTGAAAATATGACACGATGTTGCTGGGAAGATTCACGCTTTCCTGGACTGGAAGATACGTCACCGGTACTGCTGCTGCAGCTGCCGCTCAAGGCTCCGTGGCCAGGCGAAGTGGCAGACGAGTCGGAGGAGCAGGCACCTTTTTGATTACTGATCGGTGATGAGGAGGTATGTGTTGCTGGTGAGTTTCGGGTGAGGCTGCCGTAGCCACTCTCAGCTTCTTTGTGCACTGCCCTCATTTTGTCCACCAGGGACTGGTAAAGGTTGGCTGCGACCACAATAGCATCCTCGGCACAACGGCAGGCAAAAGCATGGCAGTCGAGGCTAAAAGAAGCTTCTCTCATGACACAGGCAAAAATGGGTGGATTACGAAAACAATGCTCCTCTGAGCTCGATTCTTTGAGACAGTCTAAGTAGGTTTCAGCCAATTCAGAGTCCATAGTGCTGAAAAGACGGTCTCTGTCCTGACCCTCTGGGTCTGAGATAAGGGGCATGAAGGCACATTCATTAGGATCAGGCTCTCCCCGGGCCACGAACTTAATGGCCGCCCACACAGCAATCGTCGTGAACGGATTCACGAGTCGAAGGCGAGGAGCTTCAAAGCGGAGTCCATCCGCCGTTATCGCTAACTGACCTCTCATAATGTTTTTCCCAGACAGGAAGTTCAAGTAAAGGGCTCTGAGTGGGATTTGCAAGTCCTGCAACGCCGTTGTCGAGCCTTCCACAGGAACGCTACCCAAGTATTCCACGGGGAACTTAAGGACTCCACCTGGGGACGCTCCCTGATGCTGGCCGTCGTCTCCGAGCCCTGGTCCCCCATTGTAAACCCCGTTTCTCCACATGTGAGCTCCAGAGTCACCGGTGCTTGTGCTGCCAGAACTAGGACCTTCGTCGTTGAGGGAGTAGACCGCTGTTGTGTGATGCGGAGAATCATTGTCTTCGCAGTTGAGCTTCACGCTGCTCACGTGATTTCCTCCGGAAATTGGCTTTACCATCTTTCGATCTTTGAAAATATTCAGAGAGTCGGGAATAACACAAGAAGTTCCTTTGTCTTCAGTAATTTTTTCATAGTCCTCGTCGTCGGAAGTGTGACCCTGTCCTTGATTGTCGGTAAACTTGGGCGGTGGTGGAATTGGTAAGCCCATGGCATTCGTTCCACCACTTCCACCTGGAGAGCTACCTCCGACCCGAACACAAAACGGCTCAGCGTTAGGCCTGAACCTATTCAAACGCGCTCGGCGTCCAAATAAAGAATCGATCCTCTGCTTGTAAATTGCACTCCGCTCACTGATGGAATTCTGACTGCCCAGAGAAAAGTTGCTGCTAAAGGAGCCGGTCTCTTCCACGACCGTGGACACGAATCTTCGTCCGTTGTCAGAAGACTGCTGAAGAATCACCACCATCTGCACCAGACAAAACCCAAAAGAACTCTGTGAATACCCACATAATTATCACAATTCCCAACTGCGTCGGGAACGAAAGCCTTACTCCGCGCCCAAGAGCCACGCAGTCAATGATCACTCCGCGTTCTAATTGACTTGTAATGAATCTCGCCGTCGCGACTGACCGACTCCTTAGTCCTATATTCCGGCTTGCGAAAACGGAAAGAGTGACAGATGTCTGTCAGGCTTCTGAATATAGAAAAGTAAGCATTTTCTGTCTAGTGTTTAATTTTCTAACGGATGTTTTGCTTTTCGAACCGAGTCAAGGGAGGCCTATATAGCTGGAGATGCCAGCATCTTTACAAGAAGAAATCTCAAGAACCAGGAACCTCATTGTTCTGTCCAAAGCATTCGTTTACAGGACACATGTTATCAAAATCGGTTTAGCGTGAAGCTCCCTGCACCTCATCATCTCGGACGGAATGGAGTCGAGGAGCTTACGGTAAGTTCACTCAAGTTAGCTAATGCTTAAAATCCACAGAAATGAAGGAGACGCTGTTGGAAGAAAAACCCAGGGAATTATTATCCTGCTGACTCGAGGAATCTTTTAGTAGAATAGAACAGACGTTTTCTGAGGAAAAACTTCCTGTGAAATCTATTGGTGTGCTTACACCCATGTCAACTTCAAACTCATCAAAATCAACATCATTATTACCCAACTCCCAATCACACAATGGAGAAGCGTCTTTACGTAACACTGACTTGGCTACACGTTTGCTGGCTGGTTTAAGCATTTTTCGCCTCAACTTTGGTCTCGTCATGTATAGGAAAGCAATGCAATGCCTGTCAGAGTTAATCGCCTGTCCATAGGCCTCCTCATCGTTTAAGATCAATGACATTTAGCTACTGAGCGAGATTTATGGGATGGCTCATGCCTCAAGTTATGATTATGGTTACCATAAGATGAAGAAAAAACAGATCAATTCTAAATACGGATTTCTCCTCTGTAAAAATCCTATACGGGTCAGCAACGAACGGCTTGTTTCATTAATAGAACTGATCTTATCAAAACATGTAGATTAGTATTTGATATTCACATATGGAGCTTATTAGCAAGAGATTTTGTGATGAAGGTCTACAAGCTTATAATTTCGAGCTCATTATGCTAACAGACCGGCATCGCCATTGAATTTGGAATTAAAAAATAACTTCAGACAGCATGCATGGCTACGAAAATAGCTCATATGGTTTTTGACGCATGTTTTTCTACTTCCTATTATCAGCATTCGCCAATTGGCTTCGCCTTAATACTCCGATTTTCAAGATAAAATAAACTTGCGAAAGCGGGTATTGCCTTTTTTCCTTATACTGGGTGTTTTTAGCCATATTTTTTCAGTTCGCAAGACCTTGATTTACAAAGTGAGCCAAAATTCACTCGAATTTGAATACATGCAGGCAGATTGATTTTGATTAATTAAATTATCGCCTTTTTCGCCTAGAATCAGCGGCGTTCTGACGTGCTGCCAGTTTGTTAAAATTTATCAATTGAGCGCTTCAAGTTTCCCCATATGCAATACGTTTCTAGTACTATATATTCAACTACAGTATATACAACGGAATCAGCCAGTCAGTAGCCTGGATTGCAGTGTCTGAGACTGAGAAATGAGCAATTCCAAAGTTCCGATTTGACCCGCTTCGAAAGCAGACACGTTATTACAACCAAGCATACGTGTAGGCAATAGTTTCCTTAAATTCCACGCATCACGACACGATTACATAAAATATATGAAACCGGGCAACAGGCCGTTGTCCGTATGAAGTAATAAGCCTCATCATTTGAAGTTGGTTAGTAATAATTGCAGTTACTGACTGCAGAAGTTGATATGGACAACCACCACCGGTAGACTGAACGGTGTAACGGATGGCTAGGCCTTTTGTTTCATTCCAATGACTCTTTCCTATTCTTGTTAGTTCAGGTGGAGAACTGTTGCACCAGTCTCTTC
>VNWX01000216.1:0-27140 GCA_009869905.1 Ceratophysella communis
GATCGTACTCATCCAAGTGTGCTTCTGTCTGTATTTATTTATAAATTTCCAAGAGCCAAGATTGACCATAATTACCGCTACCACTTCCCATAAAGTCCTAAAAGATTGTGATTTTGACCTTAAAGTTCCCACGAACTGCGAAAATCAAGACCATTTCGACTTTCGTACAGGACGTATGTTTTCCCAACGAGGAAACTACACCGTTCTTGCCAATTACATCGAAGCCTCTGAATCTGTTCCTTTCAAAAAGTCAATCACAATTGCGACCCACGCCACAGTCGATTACCTCAAGTACATTGACCCATTGGTCCACTTCTGGGCCGGACCAATTTCAGTCGCCGTCTTTGCCCCCGGTACAGACTTCGGTCGAACTCTAGCACATATTTCGTTTCTTCGGAACTGTATTTCTAATGGACCTAAAGTACAAGCCCGGGTCACATTCCACATTATCTTCCCATTGTCAAATCTCCCCATTATTGACCCAGCGGAGAATCTATTCGACATGGGCTTACCCGACCTTAATTGCAGCGAAGGACTCCCTAATTCTTCAGATTTTCGGCGTAACAAGAAGCTCAAGTTCCCGATCAATCTGGCTAGAAACGTCGCTCGTGAAGGAGCCACGACCTACTTCGTGCTTGTGAATGACATCGAACTTTTTCCTCAGCCACCTGAGCTCATTCCCAAGTTTTTTAAGGTGAGACAGCTCATATGTCATTTGGGCCTTGCAAGCTGGCACAAAGGTCAATTCGACTATTTAAAATTAAACCGGGTTAGCGTTCAATGTCGACCTCGGATGTCTAGACTAAGACCCAAATGAACAATCACGAATTGACTTTGACCGTTTCCTCCAGCTAATCAATCGGATGGAAGCCATCACCCCGGGATTTCTCAAGAGACGCCAAGTCTTCGTTCTGCCACCCTTCGAAGTCAGATCTCAAATACAGCTTAATGACATTCCTCGGAATAAATCGACGCTGCTCGAAATGATAGACACTGGTCAAAGCAAATAAGTTCCATTTCTACTCCTGTGATATTTGTCATCGACTTCCTAACCGGCTCGAATGGTACGATTTTGTTTCACCTAATCCCAGTCTCCGAAACGAGCTGAATATTTTCTACACGAGCAACTACATTTCCAAGTTTGCCTGGGAGCCATTTTACATTGGGACGCACTCTGACCCGCCATTTGATGAGAGGATTCATAGGGAACACAGCCTCAACAAGGTCATTCAGGCGAATGCTCTGTGTCATCTGGGATACAAGTTCCATGTGCTGGACAACGCCTTTCTCGTCCATCGTCCGGGTATCAAAGTGGCAAACAAAGAAACGTTTGATTATGCAGGGAAAGCCCTTGGTTATCAAATTCTACGAAGTAAAGTGCGACCGCTACAAAAAGCTTTGTATGGACAGTCTACAAAATGTTTTTGAAAATATTAAATTTTTTACTGTCAAATTTGTGAATGTTCGTTGTTAAATTTAGCATTTGGAAGCATTGTTGTCTATTGTGCATGTTCAGCTAGTCATTATCATCCAGCCTCTTTGGATTTTTATATAAGACCGTAGCATTTCTATCTTCAATTTGTGAAATCCGACTCCTGGGTACAGAGCGACTCCGACTATGGCTTTGGCTACGACTTCTGTCACTGGGGCTTCGGCTCCTTCCACTGGGTCTCGGGCGGTAGTCATCATAGATCGGCGGTGGCGGGGGTGGTGGTGGAGGCTGGAAAGGCCTTGATCTGTAGTAAGAATCCCGAGGGTCATCCAGAGTTCTGCGGGAAGGTTGGCGTTGATCGATATAAGGTGCTCGCCCTTGCTCTCCGCGTGGGTAGCTGTCATTGTAGTCGTAGCCATCGTCGAAGTTATTATTGTAGCTGTTATTGTTGTAGCTGTAGCGATCTTCTGGTGGAGGGTAGGTCGAGTATCTCTGGGAACCTGGGTCGATGTACCTCGCTCTTTCATGATGGCCAGCTGAATCAAAAAATAGACTATTAATTTCGATTATTGGGGAATAGTAATTTCGAATGCTCTACCTCGTAGATATCGTGCAGTTCCATGATGTTCTGGCTCCAAGTATCGCTCGGTTCGCCGTGGCTCATTCAAGTATCTCGTGGTTTGGTGTTGCCCTGGAGGGTGATTGTAAGGCTGTATTATTGTATTACCCCGCTCATCGTACCCGTGCAGCTGTCCCCTGCCGTCCAAAATAATGCGCCCTATCATGGTCATTGCGATTCGGGTAATGGGGTCGCTCGGTGTCTCGGCCGAAGGGCCCGTTATCGTTATAATGGGGTATTGGCGGCGGGTCTTGGTAATGTGGCCTTTCGTGATCGTTATGGCGGGGCGGTGGGCCGAGATATTGTGCTCTATCATGGTCAGATATGGTGGGGCGGGGGCCCGAGATAATGGTTTCTATCATGATCGACATGATGGGGCGGCGGGTCAAGGTAATGCGGACGATCACGCTCATGATTGCGGGTCTCCGTATCGAGATAGTGCGGACGCTCATGTTCGATATGATGAGGAGGTGGTTCTTGGTAATGAGGCCGATCATGCTCGACGTGATGCAGCGGAGGATCCTGGTAATGCGGACGTTCATGCTCTTGATGGTGTATTGTGGGTTCTGGATAGTGCGGATGATCGTGTTCATTACGATGGATAGTTGGTTCGATGTAGTGAGGTCGATCGTGGTCGGTGTGATGATGTTGCTCGATGTAGTGATCTCGCTCGTGACCACCGGTCTCATGATGTGGTGGCGGTAGTATCACTTCGATCTTTGGATGGTGGTCAGTTCTGCTTACATGACCTGATAAAAGCGACCTTCCGTGATCCGTCCGACTTCGGTGGTGACCCAGGTAGTGCCCGTCTTGATGATGTCCAGTTTCATGATGGTGGGTCGTTGGAATCACGGAATGGTGGTGATCGTGGTCGTGGTTAGTTCCATGATGGCCATGATCGTGGTCGTGGTTGGTGCCATGGTGCTCATGATCGTGATTGGTTCCATGATTATCATGATCATGGTTGGCTCCATGGTGATCGTGGTCGTGGCTAACTCCGTGATGGTCATGATCGTGGGTAGTTCCATGATGGTCATGGTCGTGTCCATGTGAAGTCCCGTGATGGCCGTGTTCGGGATGATGCGTCATGGAAGTGTTGTGAATGTAATGAGCATTTTCATGACCTGCCACCTCAACACTAGCCGCCGCCCCAAGTCGATGCGTTGCTCCATGCGCTACGGTGCCGCTTCCAACGGTCCCATGATGTCCAACTTCACTGCCTCCATGCCCATGATGTCCCTTGTGCTGAGGATTAGAGCCTGGTGGGCCGAACCCAGGTAAGAAATGTGGTTTGACCAAAAGCTTTTCGTCCTCTTGCATCTTCTTCATGACCGTTTCTGTTTTTTCTGTGACTGCTTTGGGACCGAGTAGGTTCTCGATTGTGTTCGCCGCCCCGAGTTCATTGATGGACCCAAGCATTTTCGGCTTTTCTGGAGGGGGCGGCGGCTTGGGTTTGTGTGGGTTGACAGGAATATACACGTCCTCAATGTAACTCGAAGCACCCTTCCCGCTCATCTCGGCAATGTCCTCGGCCAAATTTCCAGTTTGACCGTGGTGACCAGGTGGCTTTGGCGGTTCTTCGTCTACGGGTTTCTTGCGAACGAGAGCAATGGTGGGATGCTTAGTCTTTTTCTTCTTTTTCTTTGGGTCAAGCTCTTTGTTGAGCTTGTCCTTCTCGTGTTCCACGTGCATTTCTGCCAAGACCTTTCCGCCCAGAGCTTTGAGCTGTTTGTCAAGCGTGGTTTCTTTGGGCTTGTTTGGGTCATGCTCGTGATGATGATGGTGGTGATGTGCATTGGCGGTGGACGAGCCAGCGATAGTTTCCATGTACGAATTGTGCCTCAGCGGAACGGTTCGATGATCCGAAGATCCGATATATCTCTGCGTCATACTCGCCGAAAGCATGGCTGGCGGAAGATTGGAAGCCGTGTGACGATTGAGTGCAGTGGCCCGTGACCCGGAATCAAAAGGCCCAGCAGCTGATAGTCTGCTCTGCGTGGTCATTGGTATTGCGGACTGAGTTCCGTGATGTCCGTGGTGGTCATGGCCGTGTTCATGGTGATGGGTTTGGGCAGTTTCTGGACGGTGGTGATTTGGACTCATGAGACCGGTTGTGGAAGCGGCTCCGTACTGCATGGTGTGCATAACGATGATCGAACCTGCTGATCCAATGGATCCTCGCGTAGGATAGCTCCTGCTCATGGCCATGTAGCCGCTTCCGAGCGGTCGAGAAGAGCGTGCCGTAGATTGAGACAGGTTTGAAGAGTTGGCCATGGTACTGGAGTCCGGTTCGATAATGACAACGTTGGAGATCTCATCCTCTGGAATGACGATCACTTCCTTCTCCAGCCAGTAGAAGAAGCAGTACCACGCCACGCAAGCTGAAAGAAGAGTGCAGAAGTATTTGAAACAATAACGGCAATTATTAACCATGCTTTCCAACAGAATATTAAGCCGACGACCAACCCGCCACAACGCCGATAATAACTTCCAGGATAATGAGTCCACCGAACAGACCGAGCTTGTTGTTTACTTCCTTCAGAATCTGGGCTCCACAGCCCTGCGAAATTTCCAGATGCATTTCAGTGCTTCGTCTGTCGTCAACAAATTTATATAATCTCTTTGCTTACCGTTGGTATCACCGGTGGTATGACATGACACTTGCCCGTGCTCGGATTCTGTTGGAAGCCGTAGTCCATGCTTTGGAACATGGTTCCAGCTCCGCCTGGACTCGCTCGTAGCTGAACAATGAGCCAGTCATCGGGTCCATATAGTCCACAACAGTTGTGCTGGCAATTGCGTAACCATTAGTATCTGATCTCAGTGGTTAATTGGTTTTGGTTTGAAGTAAAGCTTACATCTTTCTGGTATCGCTCAAAGGACGACACAAACTTCAGATCCACTGTGTACTTCTGAAACATTTCGTACATGTAGCCCATTTGACCCTGTGGATCCTTCCCTTTAACAATTGAATAAATAGCAATGGACATCGCACAGAGTAAGCAAGCCGCCCAGAGTCCTACCCACTGAAAATCACGAAAAATCACAATTTAAACCGTTCACTTCTCCCTTAAATACGCGTTCTATTTGACCCTTACGACAATAAAGAAATGTCGAAGCTTGTGATCCATCTGAAAGCGGTTCTTCCAAGTCTTGTAGCAAAGAATGAGTCCAAAGAGACATAGCCCAAGTAGTATGAACTGAAAGATGAGGATAATGATGTAACAGGCGATGGTCCCGTTGAGAGATGGGTCTTTGACAATCGACTCCTGATCTGTCCCTTCCGACATCATCAGAATTATTGACGTGACCAGAGCACCCGCAAACACAAACACGGCTAAGATGCAAACTAAAATTCCTACGCGGAACCAGAACATGGTGGATGGACAACAATCACTTCCGGTGACGGACAATGCCTCTTAACTAAGAATTTAGATGGAATAGAAACTTGGCCGAATTGAGAAATACTAGTAGGAAGTATTCAGACATTTTGAAAATGTCATGACCTACTGATAAACTAAACTATCGACTGTCTAAAGTATAAAACGTGTGTGCTTAAATTTGATTGAATTCTCAGCAACTGGCTTATGCATTTAAATTGATTATTGTTTACTTTTCTGTTAGATTTCAGGAGAACAGGGCTATGACGCATCGTCTTAGCAATAATTCGTAACGAACGTTTCTGATCAACCGTAATAGGCCAAATTTATAGAAATTCGCTGCAAAAATGCGATAATTTATTTCATTTTACTAAAAATTTGGGCATTAAATCCTGTACGTTACACCGATCTCGAAATGCCATTGTTGGGTGGGCCCCTTGTCATGACAGTTCCTTCCTATACGTTAAAATAGAGCATGGCATCCATTGGTTCCGGCTCCAATTTCCCCTCAACTGTTGCTTCCATGAGACTGTCCTGCTGACAGGTCGAAGTCGCACTTCCGTTATGAATTTCTGTCTGAAGCTGAACTGGAATCAGAGTCACGGACACGACTGGATCCTCTGGTGCTGCAACGCTGGTCGTACTGCTTCCGGCTAGAAATTCTCCTTCAGTCTGCATCACGGCAGGCTCCGATTCCGTACCAAATACTTCGAATACAGTGGGGCGAATGAAAGTTTCGGAACCTTCCGATCGAAAGCTGAGTGTGGTTTGAGAAGAAGCCTCCAGAGTTGAGCCGAATTCGGACACGGATTCACGAAAAGTGACCGTTTTGACCACTGGTGGCAGAGGCAGAGGTGTTTCGTCTTCTTCAGGAATCGGTGTGCAAGTGGTATCAGTTGGTAATGGATCAGGGTTTGAAGCGGTCACTTGAGCTGAGCTTGAAACGGACGGTGACGGGATTCGGTAGTAGTGATGATGCTGGGTGTGAAGGGCTTGATTAGGGGGCGGTGACGGAGGCATGACAAGAAGAGGTACCACTGCTGACGTGTGGACATGCGGGTTCGCATGAGCTTCGCTTTTGAGCTTGTAGACTCCGGGGTTTTTGAGCGTGGGTGGGAGACGCTGGCGAAGTTCGGCCATGACCTTGGATCGCTGGTCAGGAGGTGGGCTGGCTGATGGAGTCACGAGGTAGACTTGCGGAAGACTGGAGTAGTGAGAGAGGGCTCGGAGCGTGGAGCGCTTTTGGGTGTTTCGACTTTCTCTGGTCAGGTTTGGGTCAGAGTCACCGGTCGGCTCGGGTTTTGGCTCTTTTGAAGGGCTTGTCGTTTTGGCCTGGTGAAAGTAATTGATAAAGCTGTGGGCGTCGGAGGGATATGGTGTAGTACTGAGGGTCGAGTGGTTGTCACGCAGTTGGAACAGCATTTCAGCTAAAGATCAGAAGTCAAAAACAGATTTAATCACAATGTCAAAAATCGCAATTGAATTTAAAATGTCAACAATTGTACCTTCTAGCAAAGCCGGGTTGCAGACCTTTCGAGAGTGATGTTGCTGATGAGCAATTTTTCGCTCACAGTGACGAGCTGTACGGACCTTGCTTCCGACACCCGATCCAGCATGTCTTCGAATGGTTTTCGGAACACTTCGATTGCGGCTGGTGCTTCTGCTAGTCAATGCAAATATGTCAGATAAGCATTTCTAAGGAATACTAGATTCATGGACTCACCTGAAGCGTGGTACACGTCTATCCGCTACGTTATTATTCCCGACGTCATCTGCGAATGAAACAGTACTGCTCCGATCCTGTCGTCGATTACCAGAAAATGGCGGCCGGTTGTTATTTTCGTTATCCTCCGACGCTCTCTCCCGACTTCCATGTTCTGTAGTTTCATTTGCTCCATCCACGTGCCCCTTGCGAAGCAGTCTGGTCACGCCAAAGTAGAGAAAGGCTGCCACGAAGAGTGAACTGACTCCAACGACCAGCATTTCGATTCCAAGCCAGAGCAGGGTCTGGCTATGCAGCGAAGAGATTTTTGGACCACAACCCTGGTCCAAAAAATTAGACTATCAGTAAATTGTACCGGTAGATAGCTATCGTATTTAGTGTGGCTTACCTTAGCAAAAATTGTTGATTCAATATCCGTTTTAGCACGATTCGGTGCCAGAACTCCATCTCCGCAATTCTTAGGCGGAACTTGCATATTTCGAATGCAGCAAGTATATGGAACGCTGTGCTGGGCAATGCTTGGGAATTGGAATAAGCTCCAGTCCATGTACGACTTCACGCCGCAGCATTCATGCTGTAATAAAATTACGAACCGGTCATTTAGCCGTGAAAATACTGAAATTCCAAATCTCCTTACTTCCCACTGCAAATCCGAAATCCATTTAAAATACTCTCCAGTTGTATTTCCATTCTTTTGAACAGCCTGAAAAATTTCATGACTAATATCTCGCTGAGACTGTCGAATACAAACTCCGCCGAAGATGCTGAGCGATGCGAAGATTCCAAGAAGTATGAAGGCTGGACAGTAGAAAAGTACAAATGTCCGGCGAATCACGCCGATTGCTCCAAATATCCCAGCCACGATCAGGCCGCCTTGGGTAATCATTAGAATCACAATGGCGGGCTTCTCGTTGAGCGGCCATTTTCCTCGGAAAACTTTCGGTGGGGAAATGTCTTGGGCATTGAAGATGAGGCCAATAACGCCGTAGGCCTGTAACATGAATAAATGCAAGCGTTAACCTCGATTAAATCAAAATATTTCGTACGAAATTCGAATTAAAATTCGACTTACCGATAACGTAAATATCAAAAATGATGCGACCGTCAGGAAATGGTTGAGCGAATTCATAATTATAGAGTTAAATAGCTAAATATTTGATTCAAATTTTACTCGTAGGCACTTTCATCACCTTATTTAAAAATATTTTGATTTTATACTTAAAATTTTAATTTGATAATGCTTGATTTTTTTTGAAATTCTAGAAATTTTCGATTGTTGCGACCGGCCTGGCTCTTGATTTGCATGGTAACAGTGCAGAATGAATGGGCTTGGATGAGAAATTCAGTAAATTTTTCGAGAATTTCCGATATGCCGAATTTCTGCTTTAGAAATACTTGGTACTTTAATTTTGTTCGTTTGACAATCCTAATCCTAATACATTTACCAGAGGCTTTCAATATTGATCGATTCTTTCAAATTATAATGATAAAGTTTCATATTTTTTTGGTAGTCTTAATTAATTGTACTGGCTTGGAGTATGTCTACGGAGCGTAGAAGGTGTTCTCATCATCGGACATCATGGACTTGGCTGGTGTTCCAGGAATGAGGTCATTGTCCATCTCATCTGCCATCTCACGATGACTGTCAGTTCGATCCCAGTCTCGATTCACAATGCTTTCGTAGAGCTTGTAGCCCAGGAAGAAGAAAAAGACGAGGAAGAGCACATAAATCGCTGCCATCACAATGGCGTAGATCACAAAGGCTGAGAAATTCTTACGATGCTTATCCTTGAACAAGTACCCACAGCCCTGTAAAGTAAGAAATAGTTAATTAAATGATCGTTTTGGTCCAAATTCGCTGTATAATTTACATCTTTATTAAGCTTCTCGAAGCGTCTTGACTTCTCCGGAACACTAAACATGTCATCGTTTTGGCAAGGGTTGATGAGAGCCTGAGATCCTTTACTACTCGTTGCATCTTTACAGCAGGAGTTCGGGACGCTATCCTTTTTAAGATCTGCGATCAGGTTCCATTGCTTCCAGTCCTTGTAGTCATGTACGCCACAGCATCCGTGCTGGAATAAGGCAAATAGTCGATTCAAATGGTCAAAAATACCAGCAATTCGTATCAGAAAGAGAACTCACCGTGGCTTGGAAGTCAAAGACTTTGTAGAGATAGAACTTATCACCACCACCGTTACTGAGATGCTTGGTGATATGATGGTAGACCTCGGTAAAAGCTCGGCTATCCGTATTCACACGAGCGCTTGTAGAGAGCAGTTACCGCAATTCCAACAAAGAGAATTATGATGATCACCAGCAAAATTATGACCTGAGAAGAACAGTAGCCATTAGTGACCTTTGAAATTCGACCTTTCGTCAATACAGGTCTTAAGGAATTTAGAACTTACGAAGAGCAAAACACACATAATTTCTCAAATAACGGAGCCAGAGACAAATGAAGATCATGACGAGTATGATGATGACCTCGACGACGATTTGATAGATGCAGAGAGATCTCAAGGGCTTCAAACTAACGGATAGTTCAATGTCTAACTCTAGGACAGCCTCTTTTTTCTGACGTTCTTTCGGGTCACCGTAGTTTGTATACTGGACCTTCGGCTTGTCTCGACCTCCTGTCCATTTATGAAGGTAGTACGAGGTCACGATCAGTGAGGCCACTGCAACCACCTGGAAGTCGGTAATTACTATTAAATTGAAAATCATGATTTTGACTGACTAAAATATTCCTAAACTTACCAGAAGTACCAGAGCGATGACCAAGCAGGTAAAGTCCCACCAACGCCATTTTTTTAAATCGATTTTATGCGGAGTGAAAGCCGTAATGGTTCTCCGACGAACTCTACGAAACTGTCCCATTCTAATGATATGACACTTATCCGTCAGATTCTAAATGATTCTTATATTTGCTAATTGAACAGTCTTGCCAGCAGGCACCTATGCTGTCACGTCACACCTAAGAAATTATGCAATTTTGAAACATGAGGATCTCAGCTACCATACTGAAAAAAAACTGAATTAAATTATTATTTAGCTAAACAAACTGTAGATTTTTTCAATCTGTTTGTCTTCGTCGTCATGGTCATGATGACGAATTTTTAAAGGTTTCACTAGAAATCCAGGCCAGAAAAAGCTAATGTCATCTTAGTTTTGAAGAATCCAGATGCAAAAAAACTAGATGCCCGCCCCGACATAGTTCCACCCAAGACGAGAAGTGCATTTTATACGAGCCCTTTTATTTAGACGCATCTCCTGCCTTACAGTAGTAATGAGATGAAACACCATTAATTAATTATTATCGATACGTAATATAACTATGAATTCCTTACGAGTAGAGTTACAGACTCTATCATCGATTAACTACTACATTGAATTGATAAAAGTATTACAAGGAACCACACACAACAAATGAAAAAAAAAACAGATTTTCGTAACTATAACTCGAATTCCCCAACAGGCAATTAATCTTACAGATACATCGCAATAAGCCGCAAATTAAAAATGAGGATTGCTGTTCATACCTAAGCCCAGACAGTGTGTTCCAAACCAAAGATTACAGACGAGATGGTAAATTCGTAATTAGACAGAGAAAATACATTTCGACGACAGGCGTGTTATAATTTATCGCAATATACTCCTTGACCTCATATATCCGTATTTTCTGAAACGTAAGTATAATACATGTACAAAGACGAATAAATAGTATAGATTATCAAACTCAATTCATTTACTACCCACAAACACGCCCTTACTTTAAAAGTACGTACTAAAGACCACAGATTTTTTGTTTGTTTTTTTCTAGATTTTTAGAATTACGTAGTTCAGCTACAGCTTAAATTAGTATCTTGTTTTTCCTGCTAGCTAGAGCGATCTTTAATCACAACAAGTTGTAGAAAATCAAATACCAATTTTCCAAAAGTTTGATTATCATCAGAGTTTTTATTTTTACATTTAGATTAGCAGATTTCGTGTGAATAACTAAAGTACTATGCGTTCCTTGCTCTTGCCCACTTCAATCCGTTTAGCAGACCAAACATTCTTCAATACATAGGTTTCCGTGTACAACAAAACTAGCAAAGTTCTTATTCGTTTCTGAAATCCATTTAATTTTGGAGTAGCCTGTATTTAGAAACAGGATTGTAGTTCTCCATACATACAAATCGAATTTTAGACATTAGTATTATCTTACGAAAGTATGAGTTCTGATCTGTTTAAATAGTTGAAGAAGGCTAGAGCTAAAATTAATATTTTTCGTTGATGATCAGACAAAGATGTGTTTGGATTTGATTTTTTTTTCTTTAGGAGAGATGGAAGGACATTTGTCCCTCGTCCGCTGCGACGCGAAGTCGTTCACTCATAATCTCTTTTGTGGAATAGTCTGGCAATTTGAGATAGTTCACACAAGTCATGACTGAGGGAAGGAATGAGTCTTCGTCCCCAGAATCAATTGTTATTACGGACAATGGTCAGTGGTGGTTGCAAGGCTTTGAAACCTGTAAAATCATTACGAAAATAAAATACCTCTATTTCGGATGTGTGTGTAAGGTTCTACGTCAAATCCTAGATCCCACTTACCGCCAACTGGAAGTCGAGGAGATCCAGTGACAAATTGCACAAATTGTCGACGTTCCTGAGCATCATATGAAGACAAAATTTCAAACAAGAACTGCATAGCACGTGACTCTGTAGTAAATCCATGATCCGGACGACAGCATTCGGCCAAGGCCTTCAAATCCCAAGTCTCGTCCATTGACTGCAATACAATATATTAACATTATATAACAGACATACCACAACTAATACCACGATTCAAATGAAATGACCTCAATGACCTACCTGGTTGGCACCGCAAAACACCATTTCAAGCTCTTCCGGATAGAACATGCGCAGAGCTGAGCTTGGAAAGACAACATCAAATCCCTCTCGCCATGACTCCATTTGGCGATGAACCCCTCCGATCAACATCCAATGACAAACCAACTGGAAAACGATATAAAAATAAAATTGGAATTGACTTCTAATACGCATATCATCTAAATAAAATTCAAAGATTTACCTTGATGTATTCTTCCAAATTGTAAATCGTGACACTTGTATCTTTGCCACCTTTGCGAAGTTCAATTCCAGAATGGCCTGGTAGTGTGAAGTCCAGACCAAGATTGTCAATACGGCACCCATCCAAGGTTAAGTTCTCCAATGCATTAGTCAATTCAGCTCCAGTAAGTCCAGATTTCTGCTCCAATTTCTTTTTGGCTGAAACAACACTGACAAGCTTCCGAATACTCTGAGCAATCGTAGGATCAACATCTGCCATGTCTGCCAAGTCCAGACTTGTCTCATGCCCAAGAATCCTGATAAATTATACAATATTAGCACACTCAAAAACAAAAACCCCCATACATCATCATTCTTTCACAAATCAGAAGTATTCGGAACGTACCATTTGTACTGAGCCTTGCTGAGTGGTAAATCAATCTGCTCATATAAAAACGATAATTGTATAAGATTCCAGAAATAGGATGGATTTTAAATTCACAATTCAATAAAGATTTTAATGACATACCATTCGAGAATCCATGACGGCCTTTGCCATGAAGCGCCCAATAAACTTGAACTTAGACTTGACTTTGGCCAGCGTAGTTGCCTTGACGGACTTGCTGAGTGGTTTCGGGAATAACCCGACACTGCTCTGCACGTATGACTTAGACTTGATATCAACCTCATCACCGATTGAGTGTGAGGACTCGCAGTGCCACAATTCCAATTCTTTCTTCTGTAACTCCTGTGACACCAAAGCGTAGAATTCCAAGGTTGGTCCCAGACCGGTTCCAACTTCGTTCTCATACTGAACTTCCAGAAGTGGGCGAGAAGAGCTGAAATCTTGCATCAGTTGTTCTGCCTGAGCCAAAATCTGGTCCCGTGAAATCGTTCGTTTTCTCCGATCAAGGCGTGGAGTAACACGATCCTTTACAAATCAAGGAACGCAATAAATTAGTTCAAATTATCTTCGAAACTCGAAGTGAGAAAAAATGTTTGTGCAAAAATGATAAGCCGTTACTTACACGTACCTCTCGCTCAGTACTATTCAATTCAGGCACATTGTCTAGCAGACGTTGAAGAGCTCGATCACGATCAAATGAAATTGAATAGAAGAGCATCTGTCTTGTTTCAAATGGGAAAAGGAATGGGCATGCTACTCCAATCTGTTGAAGCCATTGCGGAAGATTCCCAGTCATGATGACCACAGGATCTTGCAATTGACGCTGGGCCTTTGCCGCAACTTTGGTGTTGATGAACTCAGTAGCGGGCAGAAGTGTCGGACCAGGAAGTACGGGCCAGTACAACGACCGCCAATATCTGCTAACAGCATGGATGACTCGAAGTAACGTCAACACCGGAATACTTGGATCGCTAACGGTCACAGTGTCGGGAAGTCGAGATGTCAAGTACGGTACGTACGGTGCAGCTGGAGGTGGCACGATTCCCTCTGTGAAAATTACAGAAGTTAAATCAGTTTCCATGCAAATTGTACGTGCATGAAAAATGAAAATTAAAAGAATGAAAATGAACCAATGGAAAATATTGATTTTCTGTCCAAACTTGTTTCGATTTGTACTGGAGCTGGTAATTGCATTGGCATAGGAGGAAAATCCATATCGAATTGGTTTGGAAAATAATGCATGGTATAAAAATCCAGCTCAGCCATATGAGAGTAAGGAACAGCGGTTAGAGTATGAATTGGAAGGATTCGGTTAGGTCGAAGCTGAGGTTGAACAACACTAGAGCCACTACTGGAGACACCGAAAGTCGGTGCCGAATCTGATTCTAAATTGGGATTTGGAAAAGGAGTAGGGATTTCAATGTAGACAGAAGAGAGAGAGAGAGATGTAAAAAGTATAAGCTAAGCTAATAAAACAATTTAGGCTCACCATGCCATAGAGGATCTTTCTTGGACTTGGCTGATTTAGAAGATGACTTGCTCTTCTTTGAAGAAGTTTTCGTGGTAACTGGGGGCGGAACAGCAGCAGGAACTCCATCCTCACTTACTGGACGGTAATAGATCGTGTGCGTTTGTGACCAAATGCCAGATGAGCCCAGGACTGAAGCAGTTGGATCAATGAAATCTCCATCAAGATCTCCACCTGGGTCAAGCCCAGAACCACCAAACTGGCGAATAGCCTGATACACTGTCATATTATATGGAAGGACTTGATCATTCATAATGAACTGGAGCTTGTGGCGGGTAGCTCCTTGAGAAATTACGACTGCTGCCAAAGAATCATCGATGTCGTCATCACTGAAAATTAAAAACACAGGAAAATTGATATTTATGCTTATACATAGAAAATGAGCCGATAACGGACTAGCAGCTAATGTACCTGTTGTCTTCATCAGAGTCTCCAGAATCTCGAGATTCACGGATGCGACCAAATCCACGCACAATCAAATACCGTTCAATGGCCTGTACTAAGGCCAGGGGATCAATTTTGACTGGTCCACCCTTCCATTGGCGCAGGCTACTACAGCTTGGGTGACGCTGAAGCACACACTATGGAATAAAACAAGATACGATTAATACTTTATTTTCCACCCAGTTATAATACCGTTAAAGTAGAATCGAAACAAGTAACTAAAAGTACCTTCAGCTGATGTGTATTGAAAAATCGTAGTGCTGAAGATGGAGCAGCTCGAGAGCTTCCAGATGTGGCTGGAACTTCGTGAACCTTCACTTGAAATTGTTCCAACTGTGAGAAACATGAATTCAGCTTGGTTACCAAAGAAGAGAGTCCGGATGACTTCCCTGCAGTTCCGATCACGCAATCAGCCAAATCTTCTCCACTCAACTCATCCAACTGTGGAAAAGAATACCATAATATTTCAGATACGTGTTTATATTTCACATTTATAATAATTCGTTAGAGCGGAATGAGATGAAGACTTTCTTACCGGACAATCCGCGAATACGTGAATAAATGACCGTAGTCGCTGTTCCCTCTGAGTCTTGTATCCCTCAACATCCACAAGAAATCCAAGCAGAGCTCCGATCAATCCCGAGTGATTAACCTCAAACGGCGAAATATCTGATTCAAGCACAACTGTTTTAAGTTCTTTGAGGGCATTTAGCATCTTGTCCTCCTGTAGAATAAAACCCATTACAATTTTAATCTGTTCAGTAACTTGCGCAATACGAACAAATTCAAATTCACTACTCCGGAGTACAAACCTTGCGTAAATCTCCAATAATCTCGCCCAACTTTGGAAGAATTCCAACTGCATCCAAATCAGCATTTTCAGAGTTACTCTCAGTAGCCTCTGTTGGAGCTCGACAATATTTCTGCGTGAACATTAAGGACTGTTCCTTGAGCCAAGATTTGACTTGTTCCTTGTATGAAACTGCCAGATAGGCACTCGAGTTATGTCCACGGTGAGCTCCTCCTGGGCACGCGTTAGCTCCATGTGCTCCTCCAACGGTCAGATTATTGTTGTTTATTCCATGCGGTCTCTCTGAAGTACTTGGACCAGATGTCGATCCCGAAGATGAAGATGCATTGTTGTTAGCTCCCGAAGAACTTGATCCACGAGTCCATCTTGAGGGGTGAAGACTTGCAAAAAATCCTGACGCTTTTGCGCCTCCACGTCTTCCAGATGATGTAGCTGAGGTGGACGGAGCCTGTGATCCTGAGCTGCCTGCCGTACTTCCAGCTTGTTTTTTCTCTTCTGAAATTGAATTTTAGATTAAAAATAAAATGCTCATCAACAGAAGGACAACGGACAATCTGGATTCTCAAGCTCAAGACGAACAATCACGATCCTTACCTGTGCCACGTAGTCCTTGAAGTACAGTTGAAGTTGTTGCAGCACCCGCGCCAGAAATAATTGAAACGTCTTCTTGCCTGACACGCCGTGTTGTGGACGTTGGGATTGGACGTTTGGAGGTTCGTTTCCTTTTGAACGGATCCATCAGTCTAACCAATAAAACATGATATTTAAACGTCAAACGTCAACGTCAACAGATGTAGAAAATAAATGCTCAAGCGCCTCAAGCCAAAATGAGTCACTTTTTACAAGCCATTGCAATTAGCAATAAGCAATAACGTAAAATAACTAGTAGAATTTAATATTTTGAGGAACGTACACAACACTAGGTTCCATGTCCGGTTTCTTTTCAGAGCTTCCGCTTGAGCTTGAGCTCGGTGTTTCAGAGCTTACCAGCGGAGATGACGATTTCTTTCCGCTTCCCTCGCTGCTTGAGCTGCTTCCAGTCTCCTTTGCTATACTTGTCGGAGTAACCACTTCAGAGCTTTCAATTTCAACATGAGTGGATCCCGAAGGAGTAGGTGGTAAGGGAATGTCGGCGGGAGCGGGCATGGGCAGAACGCCGCTGCTTCCGGCTTGATTGGCGTTTTGGGCATCCAAAAGAGATGGAGTACCCAGTGTTCCAGATCCACTAGCAGCAGAAGTTGGAGCTTCAGACTGCAGAAAAAATCCAGATAAGCTATAGAATGAGGTGGTTTCAGGAGGAGGGGTTGAGCTGGGCGGTGAAGGAATGGTTAAAGGATCAGAAAAAGTCAAGGACATAGAATCAACAGGGAATAAAGGTGACTTAGAATCGGGAGTTTGGCTTTTCGAATGACCAAAGGGTGAAGACATTGGGGCCAAAGGAAGTGACACATGGTGTTGGTTGGAGTTTACGTTGCTCACAATTGGGGCTGGGGTGATTCCGTCAGATGTGGACAGACCAGACATTCCGAGTAATGCCGCAATCTCGGATTTGATTGGTGATGGACCCACGACCTCGGAGGATGAAATTCTGGATATCTGATGAAACACGCCTACATAAACGAAGTGTACCATGCATTATGATGATTCTTCAAGTGTAATTGCGGCAAAGTATACTATTACTATTCCAACAGTCATCAAAGGTCCCAAGCTAGCAACGAATTTCACTACACTTACCTTCACGACGGAAATGAACGATATAAGTTGACTGAAGCTTTTCCATGAACAGATGGCTAAGCTGAAAAGCTCCAACCACAATCTTGAGATCACTGGATCCGAGCATACTAGCTAAATTATTTGACACTTGTTGCGGTTTAAGCGTTTTTTGGAGCGATTCTGGTTCCAAGAAGTGGACAATTCGAAGTAAGGTCTTGACACAACTCTGGCGCACAGCTGGACCAGCAGATGAGCTATTGGCTTCACTCAGTAAGGCAAACAAGGGACGCAAGAATGGTAGGGCGAAATCAGGATGCGAAGCCAGAAACGAAGAGCGGACATCCTCTTTTTCAGCCGAATCTATAGGTGCGAAAATCGTGAAAATGTGCAAGTTCAATTCAAACAACTGTGATGTCAAATATAACACGTATATTAGAAAATATTTATAATTATGAGCTCACCGGCAGGAGAACGTGGGTTGAAAAACGGATTCAGCTTCCGTTGTACTGGTCGAGCTGTTCCTGAATCTTCGTTAATTTGTTGCATTCCCAGAAAGTCAATCGTATAAGTTCTTGCTTGAATTGTTAAGCTGATCTCATCCTCACCCGACTGATGGGCAGCCTGCCGAATAAGAAACATTCAAAATACGGATTAACATACAACTACAATTCTTTTCGTCTCGGAAGACACATCAAATCCAACTTATTCAATATAATAATTGATTCAACATTACATGTCATTTGTAATTGTAATTATTCAACATTTCTTTACTCACCTCAATGATTCGAGAATCGAAAGACGAATATGAAGTCCATGATGAGCGATCGTCTTTCCATTGCCACTGTATGGCGTCTTGGCATGTGAGATGGGGATGAGTCATCATTGTGTTGACCATGAAAATTCCATCATTTTGGTAACTTAGGCAAAAGTTCACCTATAACAGTAACAATTTCTAGCAACTCCTGAGGACTGCGCGGCACCAGGTCAACCTATTAGGACAAAGAATTCGAATTTAAGAATCGATTTTAGATAAGGTTTCGCTTTCGCGAGGCGAAACTAGTATGGACATGACTAAGGTAGAAATGCAGTCTACTTACCTCATCAACGATGACCTCAGTGTTTACATTGGCAGACCCAAGCAAAAGGGATGAAAGTGTACTGACAATATTTTGTTCCAACAACTTCAACGCAATGTTGGGACATCGAGAGCAGATTTGCGCTAACATTCGCAGCACTAGAATGAATGTTACAGTGCTCACAACTGGAGGAGTGACAACCAACTGAGGAACAAATCACAAATATATAAGTGAGTTTGTGGACGGCATACTGAATCGATTATAGAATTATATACTAGTTTATGGCTGATGCCTTGCATTTATAATATAAATGTAAGCTACCAAATATTTTGATTCCTAATCCTCTTACCAACTGTTGTAGATTCGACAGCAATTCTGGACTTGCGATTTCTTCAATTCGCTTTGCATCAGTCACAAATGAGTCTACCAGGCGACTGAATATAAGACAGACGCTTTCCACACTCTTACGGTCCTGAAAGTCATAATGATATTCATTGTTATTTTAAATTGTAAAGCAATTGTGCCACAAACACGGGTCTTTGTGCTAACCTGCTGTGTTAGGCGCGTAGCAAGAAAACCAAGAGAATCGCCGACCAAGTGGAATTCATCCAAATGCACTCCTTGACAACAGTTCGCAGTAACAGCCAAGGCTGCGCGCTGCGCTGTGATACTGAAGAAGTCCAAAAACATCAGACAGGCACTAACTCCATTCTATATTTTCAAACATTATCATTAATTACGTAGGTAAAACACTGCCATCGGAATACAATTATGGAAAATATTTTATTTTAACTTACGGCCTGAAGAATGGTCTTAGCATGTCGACGAGACAGCATTTCGAGGGCAGTCAAACTCTGCTCGGCAACATCCATGCACTGAATCACTTGTAGTTTTTCTAAGAACAGGGGAACTGCTTCAGCTACAACTGGCGTTGATCGTGGCAGGGCTTCCATCATATAAGTGAGAGCACGACAAGCATGATTCATCATGTCAAAATTGTGTTCCATTGCGAGAAGAGTTATCAATGCAGGGACTGTTTGTTTGACAGGGAAACCAGCCAAAGTGTCTTCATTTCCCATAACCAAGAGTTGGCACATTTCAATTGCAGCTTGGAGCTGCTGGCCCTCATCTCCTGATGCCTGAAGTCCTTGGAGTAACTGCTGGGCTTTAGACACTTAAGAAAAGAAGTAGTGACTAATTAGGCTAACGTCCAGTTGTACACAACAAGAAAAAATGAATATTCATTCTGTATTCTGTAGTGAATTAATACATACCTGTGGAACTACTCATTCCGCGATTCAACAGTTGTTGCATTCGTGGGGCAAGGGATCCGAAAAGATGCGGCGGAAGACCACGAGCTTCCAAAAGGGCTTGAAGTCGTCCCATTTCACCTTCGTCGCCGTCCGAATCACCTGTTAGCATAGCCAATCCACGACTAAAAGCAGAAGCAGCGGCTGCTGCAGTCAGTGAAGAAGTACTAGTAGGACCTTCTGCTCCTGTACTTGCCGCAGGAGCTGCAGATGCGGAACTAGCCTGTGCGCCAGATGAAGATTGACCACTTGTAGACGGTGGCTGATTGCTCATTCCTGGCTCACCAGGCTTTCCACTGCCAGAGACTGGGACCCCACTTGTCCCGGAAGACGAAGGACCGCCGCCCCTGCCGCACCTGCAAACAAAACATGTAGAGGCTTGAGTTCAAAATATCAATTTAGCTATTTCTACTAGGGCTGAAATCTCATCCAGTCCTTAACTGTGATGAATAATGATGCTTGATTGATACAATACTGCTGGACGAAAAAAAACTGACGAATCATATCGAGCTCATCAGAACTAATCTGGTCTGGACCGAAATACATGAACAATGTCTAAAATCAATGACAGTGCTGGCTCACCTACTAAAATACAAATACCTATCAGAACAATCATCCCAACCTTAAACTTTAACCCTTTGGTACTTTTACACAGGGACATTTGATTTGATAATGCTAGAGGACGTGCTTCTTATTTCAATGCCTTAGGCAGATTCCTTTCGATGTTACCACATTTCCAGCAATTATATTACACACCAATCACACACCATATAAGGATAAATAGCATATGATAAAAGAAGAATAAGAAAACTACAGCCATGCAGTCGAGGCCACAACTTCATTATTAGGCGTCGAGTCGACATCAAGTTCAAGTCATAGCATGTCTTATCAACTATCAACACATATTTAACAGTCTGACACCTGACTGACATCCACAAATACAAATAAGAAATCCATATCTAAATCTCACGCGACATTATTGTTTGCTGACCGTATACTACAGTATACTACAGCTTCGGCTCCAAATTTCGATATGTATTTTAAATCTATATTTTCTCAGCCTTGCGCTGCGCTTTTCCCTACATAAAATTTTATGAGTCGAGAGTCGAGTATCGATATCGATACCGAGCCAAGTGCGAAACTAAAATTAGACGAGTGAGTCGAAAGTCGAATGAGGTACCTTGACAAGGTTGTACTGTATTATTGTGAGCTGAATAGGGTAGGAGTAGCTCTTTAGCAGTCTATTTAATTCACAGAAAACCCGGAGTTTGATGTAACGTCAGTTTCAGCGTTTAATGACAATTTTTTTGTGTTACACAGAAACTCTAAATGACCCGAAGTTCACAGAAACGCATTGATCGAAGTTACATACATGAGACGCAAGATAGGATAAGGAGTTGATAAGGAAATGGAATTTAACTACCCAGCTACGGCAAAAGAATTTAAGAGAACGCCTAAACTCCTAATCCAAACTGGAATACCCCATCCATCCCCATCCCTCGCAGCCATAAAGCTAAGTAATAAGAATTTTAATTTAATCATATTGTTCCTAACTTCCGAAGAGCTCTTTGAATTGAACTACCTTTTTCAAAATTCTACAACATGAGTTCTGCTTCAGTACGTCTTTCTAGTTCTACCTAATTTCTAATAGTAATTAGGAACAGTACCAAAACACAACACACACGTTGGTATACTGAAATTAACAATTAACCTAAAAGCTTACTTGCATGCCGAGTTCTTGCCCCTTACTGCCGTGAGGGGATTCTTCGATTTTTTCAAACCAATTCCCAAAAGTCGTGCAGACGGTATCGAGCAACACGAAAGCTACTGTTACCAGTATCATGCACAGTTTAAGCACAAATACAAGTATGGTAAAACACAAAGCAGCTATCATGGTGCAGCTAAGCTGGTAGCTTCCTCGGTACAAAATCAGTAAGTAGTCCGAATTTCGAAAGGAAGTCTCGTTGTAAGATCTACCTTCCTATGTGTCTAGCAGAGTAAATTCTACATTCGATTAGAAAGAAAAATAAGCCTGAAATGGTTTGGATTCATGGCCGGCAAGATTACCGGAACTGAAAGGTAAATCGTAGAACATTATTATGTACCTGTCTGCCAACATTCTACATGTTTTAAAGAAACCAATGGCAGTTCGGGATTTCGAAACCCAAGTCACCTTTTTAAGAATGAAACCCAGCCCATGGTCAAGCAGTAAGTATAACTCTAACCATAATAACCAGCGAGGGAGTGAGTGGAATGGAAAATGGAACATGAAACTCTGGAGCATTTCGTTTTTAAGTCTTAATAAGATTAGCTAAACGATCGAGCTGCTGGACTATTATTCAAAGCAACCTTTAAACTTTGCATGGTTTGAACTTTCATCTTTTGTCCCAAAGAAACTGCTATCTAGACTAGATACGAAAATATACGTTCTATCGATGGACTATCGTATGGACAAAAACAGAAGGGCCATAGACTCGTGTCCTTTTCTAACTTTTACATACGAAACGTTGGCTTTGTATATTAACGTAAATCTGCATTTTTCATAGTTCATAAATAAACAACAAGATAATTTAAAAATGGTCGAGATTTAAACAACACTACTAACATAAAATCAAGTCGAAGCTACCAAATTAGTGCGTAGTACTAGTTGTCATCACCTAGTAGAGGCTTGAGCTTGAGGTAGTAAATTTTGACAATGATGAGTTTCTCTAAATGACAATAAAATTAAGTGTCGTGGCGTGTAACTTCAATAATTCCTAACCTTCGAAGAGTACGACTATACGCTACGCACTGGCTGAGTTTCACGCATTCGTATTGGTAATTGGTATTCGCCATTATTACGAGCTAAGGACTTACAGATAAGCGAATCTCTAATCTACTGTAATGTGCTTTCCTCCCCTACCTACGTTTCCAACAACCTATTTATCCTAATTCAAATCAAATTATGAGCAATTTCTTAACATGATTGATAAAGCTTCATGGCATTGGGCATAGGAATAAAATTACCTATGGACAAATACCAAGCGTTCTAGTCCTGCGACCACGAATCACGAATCACGATTACGACCCGAGAACGAATAAGAACAATGTGAATGCAAAATGTATTTTCTGTTTCACTAAGAAATGCAAATAACAACCGAAACCGAAATGACGAGGTACGAAGGCCTCAACCCACTATAATATCTAAACTAAAATGCCACCTCACATACACTACTAGAAAATGCAATGCTTCCACTCAAGATGGGGAGTATTTCACTTAAATTGCAGAAAAGAATAAGAGCCTAACACTAATCACTAACGTAGCCAGGAGGCAAGAGGTAAGAAGAGGTTTAACACCCGTAGTTTGTACTTGGTTTGTTAAATAAAATAGCTGATAATTATGCACCGGTTCCAGTACCTGTTTCTATAATTTACTGATGAATGAGAAAAAGAAAACCAAGCTTGAAATTTAAGAGCTGAGGAAGACTTGGTAATTTGTAATTACTCGAGTGTCGAGTAAATAAAATTATAACAGCAGGTAACCGGTAAAAGCAAGACAACAAGTAGAGTAATTATTGAATATTCATTTCTAAGGTCGAAGATAAAATAAAAATAAATGACGAAACCTACGCTTGTTCCTCAACGTAAAGGTTGGTAAAGTTTCGGAGTAAGCTCATGAGCTGTTCCTGCATCTCTGCATGAAGATCACCAGTCTCATCGAGAACAGCGTCGTCGTCCTCATCCTCGCCAAAGTCATCAAAGTCATCTTCAATTTCATAGTCCCCATAGACACGAGGAGCTCGCGGTAGCGGTGTGCCTCGATCTTCAGTATCAGCATGTATTGCTTCAGGCTCAGTGTCAACATCCTCAGCATCATCGTCATCAGAAATATCTACTACTTCCGTCGAGTCGCCATCAACAGGGCGATTCGAGACTTCCTCTTCCAGACACTCCACGTCGTCAGGGTCCTCACTCTTATCTGCTAAGTCACCAACCACGGTTCGGTCTTCTTCCGCCATGCTGACGCGGAAAGCAATCAATCCAAATGTCAATGAGATGTCAGATAATGTGTAACCACTGTAGATACTTCACTTCGCCTCTTTTCCACCCTGACTGTCAACCAAACTAAACTAAACACTAAAACTTACTAAACAGCTGATCGTATATCTCCCTGAGCACCGCTAGAAAACAAAAACCGAACCAACGCCTCTAAAAGGCGGAAGGAAGGTAGGTAAGCAAGGTGCTCACGTAATACTTAATACGACACGTGGCACGCGTTGTGGATTACGAAATTGTCAAACGAGAAAATTATAAAATCTTGAAATGTCAAAGTTTTGTATGAGAATGAGATTGTGAGGATCGAATTTTGCACAACTCACTCGTAGACTGACTGGCTGCCTGGTTCTCTCATTCGTCAATTCGTACGTCGTCTCTGTCTCCTCCTCTCTCTCGCAACCTGGCCTGGTGGTGGCCTGCTCTTCTGCCAGAGTAGAAATTTAGACCTCGCTCGCGAGGTTTATCTCTCGTCTGTGCTCTTCTGCTACCATTTTCCCATTATCCATACCGACGCCCTGCCGCCCTGCACGTCAATTTTCCACTACCCTCGAATAAGCATGAATTATCTAAATCTCTTTAAAAACTAAATTCAATTTAATTAGATTAGAATTTCATAGTAATTTGTTCGTTGGTGATACGTAACTAGCATGTATGTAACCTGACTAATATGCGAAGCTAATTATTAAAATTAAAGAATGTTTTTCCCCCATTCTCCTCGTATTGTAAATTGTAAACCCTACGGAGTTCTTGCTTTAGTTACTGATTTTAACTGGTAAACCCGGTATTTAGCTGCTAACACCCGAATTTTTAGCTGGTGCTATAATTACAAGCCATTTATATTATGCCATATAACTAAATGCTTATACTGACTCTGCATTTATTTTTAACCCATAACTGTCTCGGTATATCCCAAAATCCCAATACGAAACACAATCCAAATTACTGTTCCAAAACTAACAGCTTTATTAGAACCGGGAAATCCATATCACATACTACTGTTCGGAAAATTAGCACTCACTCACACATAACAACTCGATACCCCTTAATTCATCTTATCAATTATAAATTATAATAACGCCAAACACGAGAAGCTACATTTACCGTCTTTGACTGCGAATTGTGAATACTAATCTATGGTTTCTTTTTGCATGCAAACGAACTACTTAATCCGATTCAATTCAAATGCTTGACTACGGAAATGACGCCACGCACGCACCACGCCACTGCGAGTGAACGAGGTGCCTTGCTACTAGTGCTAGTACGCACATTGTGAATGTAATTAAAGTTATGTATTGCAATGATTACTCATCGCATCGCCACTACTGTTTCGGGCCACAACAAGAATGACTCATTTCAGTTCATACTGGCCCACAAAGCCATTTGGCATGAACTATAATTAACCCACAGACACTGATGAATAAATATCCAGTGCGGTGGGGCATGGGGCATACCCCGCTTCGTAAATTATGACCTCCTACAGCAGAATAATCTGTCCTAACCCATAACTAACTCGTCGGGGGCTTCACGGTTCAAAGGACGGATGTCAGTCTCCCCGCATCATTTTAACCTACGAAACTAATATGTCGTGCTTATGAACACTGAACACCATAATACCAAAGCAATGATTCAGTTCAGTGGATATATGACTCTGACCTCCTTTACAAAATATTTGCATGTATTCATTTGAAAAGTAATTAAATGAATCCTCGATGTGCGCGCAAGTTGAAGCGAAACCCAAGGAATAGTTAGAAACTCACCTGCTACTAGTACAAGTCCCCGTGGTGCTAGATGAAGATTTCGCACCCGTCGATGTGACACGCCCCGAGCGAGTATGTGCTGCTCCTGCTGCTGAAGTTGATGGTCGATTCGCAGTACCGGACGTACTCGCTACAGCAGTTGCTGGAGCCGTAGACTTCTTTTGTAAGTTCTTTTCCTTTTCACTTAGAATATGAGCACTTCGGAGTGTACTCGCCAGTCCAGTTTGACTACTAGATTTGTCCTTTCCGGATTTACCTTTCGAGGTTACACTACTGTTACTGTTCGTACTGTCAACACTATAACGGCTTCGAAGCTGGTACGGAGCTCGAAGATTTGAGGAGGATCCTGGGGCACTAGAATCTTCCTGGTCGTCGGTATCAGTGGCCGTAGTTGTGGCTGGAACTGATGAAGAAGATTCCTTGGGAGCAGATGAGGCGTGTTTCTTCTTGGATAGCTTGGGGTTCTTCGTCGAACGGGCCGACTTATTTTTTGTTACGTTGAATGTTGGCGACGACGGATTTGTAGAAGTTTCTAGACTTGTTCCGGATCCGGAGGCTGAAGAGCTTGCTAATGACTTCTGAAAAGATGCTGCTGCAGCAGCTCGACTTGGAGTTAGGCGTAGACGAGTTGAAATGCTATCAAATCAATAAGAAACGCTTTTGTTACACACTGCTGGTGAAATAACGTACTTAACACTTGCTAATTTCTAATTCCTATGTACTTACTTTTGATCAGGAGCTGGTACAGCCCTGGACTCCTCTCCCGAATATGCCAGTTCTGTTTCTGATTTACGCTTACGTAACTCACGAGTACTTGGCCTTACTGCGGAACTTGTGCCTTTTCGAGCTCTAGATTTCTTCTTGTCCTTTTTTGTTGGGGTTGGACTTCGCAGAGTTCTACCCGAATCTGAAGTGCTAGAACGACGTTCTAGTCGACGTACTTTAGGGTATCGCAGTTCTGGAGCTTCGCGACTTCTGGAAAGAAATCACAACAAGAAAATACCATGTATATTCCAGTATCAGCTACATCGACAAAGATCAGTTGCATCTCAGGAGTTAAGTAATAGATAATAGTCATTTTAATGCAACGCTTATGAGTACTTGTGACTTACAGACTCTTCCTCTTGGCAGGAATAGGAATAAGACGGGGTTCTGGAATTGGGATATTGCTGGGAATCACTGCAGACTTCCGTTTAGCCCTGGAGACTCTGGGTGTCTTCCCAGCGCCTTTGGAAGTGCTGGCTTCAGCGTGATCCGCCATAAACCATTGATTGATTGATTTTATGAAGATTGGAGCTCTTGAACTTATTCTGGACAACTAAAGTAATGAAAGAAATATAAAATTTAGTTTATACCTTATTTTGCTAAGTCCATAATCGCAAGCTGAAGCTAGGTGTTAGATCCTATAGTACTGCGCGACTACTAAGCGGAATTATAAGTCGGGGGGAGGGAACTACTACAGACAATGACAAACGAAACTAAATAAGTAGCTTCCTATAGGCAAGCCGAGAATGAAGCTGATATTTTCATTTTCTACTCACACAATTATCATACAACACGCATCGACGACGGTGCTGCCGTTATGAACGGGGAGCTAGTAGGGGGAGAAGCGGCTGAGCTTCGCGCATTACTTACTTTTCGACTCCGGGACACTGCTGGGTTTGAATCCGAGAAGCGCCCATGGAAAGATACAGCGTGATGCAACATTGATTTCAATATGGTTAATACGTCGCCAATGGGGTGTTCCAGGGTGTTCCAGGACCCCTCTGGGACTTTGAAGGGACGTTGGGACCCCCTGAAAATTCCCATGAAGATGAACACCCTGGGACCCCCTGAAATTTAGTTTAGTCA
>VNWX01000217.1:0-27128 GCA_009869905.1 Ceratophysella communis
TGCATGTCAAAATCCAGAAAATGTGGTCGAAAGTTGTAAATTTCGTGTTTTTACTGGTGAAATAGCCCAATTCTAAGCACCCAGACCAGCACGCAAAGCTACCTGCACTGCATTTTGAAATGTTTGGACTCAAACCTCAAATGACTTATTTTACGATTACGAGTCCAAGATCGAGGACGTGAGACTGGTTCTTCTTTACCTGCAGCCTCAGCCGAGTTACATCATTATGAAGATCACAGAAGCCTGCATTTGGTTAAAGAAACGTGGATCCATCAATTGAATTGATTCCGATTCGAGTTTGGCCGCATTCCAGGATCTGAGAATGATCTAATATGATTTCATTCTTATTGTTTACTTGGCGTTTGACATATTTATGTCGAGCTGAACAAGATGCACTGAGCAGTGTCACGCAGGCTTCATTAGAGAGCTCATCTTCAAACCTGCTCGTTGCATTGTAAATCCAAAATACCTACAATAAAATCTGACAATTAGACACGGTTAACGTGATGTTGTCAAGTTTTATCACTAATAGAAGAACTGGAATTTTTGCATGTTTTGCATATTGTTTCGTCAATGTATGAACAACAGTAGTTCATGTTTTTGGTTCACGCAAAAACGCTGATCAGGATTTCTGCGTGAAGAGCGATGCATTTTGAATACAGAATGAGTCTCTGCTGTGAGATGATCTGATAACAGGTAAAGTGCATTCCTGAGAGACTAATTGAAATCGTGCAACATCGAAAATGCATACGAATTTTAGTGCTAACAAACATTAGCTGCAAAATGAATAAGATTGTGGGTAAATAAACGTATACTTCGACAGAGATACAACAGAGCGTTGACACTTTCTTTTGAGATGTCAACTTGAGCTGTGCATTGAACGCCAACCAGCAGCGTGAGTGAATCTCTCGCTAACGCTTGAAAGATGCTTCCTTTGCTAATTCGAAGTGCTAAGCAGCCTTTGTGACGACGTCATTTTCACCTGTTTGTAAATATACCTAAGCTCATTAGACAGACAGACTGACAGCTCGGGAAACACTTTCGTTCTGTTGTACAAAAATACAGACGTAAGACGAGCTTGATTGTGTAATGCAATGTTTGAATTCAAATGTAATTCTCATAACAAAAAGCAAATATACATTCAAAATGCTATTAAAATCTTTTGCACTGTCCATATGCCGGAAGTGCTTCTTTTTAGTATTAAATTATTGTAAAGAAACGAAATTGAGATTTTGGTGTATTTAAGGCTGCTTCATTCGGAAATTCAAAAATTTAACGACAATGCACCGCGTATTGTTTTACTATCTTGGCTAATAAATATTCCGGTACAGAGTTTTGAAATTGGCAACTGAAAAATTAATAATGAAATGACTTTTATTAATCAAATTAATTAATTCCGTTCGGAATTTCAGCACAAAATAATACAAAATACTTTGGGCAGCTATTTTACTAACTACAGGTGTACCTATAGACTCTTTTACTTTCTAACGAAGTTCTAAGATAGTCCAGCTATTTTAGAGTCCCTGCGTGACGATGGCAGTGATGACGATTGGATAGAGGAGTAGCAGCATGAAGTTGAGTGACCACCAGTAGGCACCGATCGGTGAGCCGACCTTGTATGAGAAGACGTGAAGCGTGGAGGTCAGGACGTTGTACAGCGGCTCGCAGTTCCCCACGTTCTCAAGTACCTCTGTGTACACAAAGTCGGCGTAGTGTGTGACGTGCTTCTTGACCTCCTCAGCCGCAGAGCGCCTGTCTCTCACTGAACTAGCTGCACTCAGAATGACAGAAACTTCCGAGTCCAAGGTTTGAATCTGAAGTGATCGAGAGGTCTGTTCGGCTATGCTACTGCTCAGTCTGGAGCTGATAGTCTGGACAAGCACAAATAACTAGACGGTTAGATTTGAACAGCAAAAGCATCGTTCCAGTGTACCAGAATGTCAGCGACTTACCTTGACATCTTTCAAATGCTTCGAAACACTGGCGATTTGTGAGTTGAGCCTCGGAGTGTCGGGATCAATTTCGAGTTTATTGACCAGAGACTGAATGTCGGAAATGTTGTAGACTTGGCCGAGATCAAAGGTGACGTAGGCGCTGCTCGAATTCTTACAATTTCTATCCAGAACAAAGAGCATGTTAAATTTTGAATTAAATGATGGGCAGATAGTAGCAACCCAATGCACTTACTGCAAGATGGCGGCATAGCCAGGCACGACATAGTCGCCTGCAGCTCGAGTTTGCGGTTGGACGAGGCTTCCATTGCTGGCAACATTGTCGAAGGCTCCTGGCAGGACGACCATGAGACCACCGGCCAGCATGAAGACTCCAAGGGCGAAGATCCAAATGATCCACGTAGTCAAGAAAATGGTGAACAGAGCACAGTTGATCGTAGTGGAGCCGTATCGGGCAGTTTTCGAAAACAAACCCAAAATCGCTCCCACAGTCAAGGCCACGACAATCAAGAGAAGGAACAGATTCAGACCGTTGATCGAGTGGTAACTGCAGGGAACAAGAATTGAAATCATTAACCATTTCGTTCAGTAAACTTTGTACCAACACTATAGGCATGACTTACGCTGGGCCCTTGGCTCTGTCGAACTCCTTTTCGATGTCTTTGATGTCTTCTCTGGTCTGTGTAATGGGAACTTCTTCCAAAGCATCCGTCAGGCTCTTGGCATTTGCTCTCAATTCTAGTCTCGTTTCTTCGATCAGTCTGGGCAACTCGTCAATGGGAACTAGTCTTGGTGACTCTAGATTCAATTGAAGGCTGTTCAGGGCTTGCTCAAGATTCTCGACCGGTGACCGGAGCTCTGCTGTACTTTTCAAGTCAAACAAGGTCTTGAAGGCTCCTTTAAAGGATTCCGTTACGTCTGGACCAGGAACTGGAGGAATATTGTCTTCGATGATTTTGTTCAGAACGTCCGCCAAGTCGTTGAAGCTTGTCTGGAACACAGCGTCGATTTGTTTCTGTGTCAAGTCAATGAAGGTTTCAGTGTCCACAACGCCGTTGTCCACATCTTTCGGCAGCTCATCAATGGCGTCTCTGAATTGCTCGTTCGACACGAACAAGGCAATCAAAAACGTCCTGTAAGTCAATAATTTGCAATCAAGCATAAAGCCTACAAAGAATTTCCAATATGGCGTCTGCTCGACTTAATGCTTACACGAAGAGAACTCTCCAGACAATCATGAGAACGCCACACACGATTTTGGTCATATTCCTCTTTTTACTTTTGTCCTTGTCGGCCCTGAGCTTGGACTTCTTGCTCGAGCAGCAGCAGTTGCAGCATTGTAGAACGCACCATCCGATTCCGATCAGACTCAACGTGAACGCGAGCAGAAGGCCAACGATGCCAAAGGCGAGTGGTCCCCGGTTTTCCCAAATCATGTCGTTCACGTCAACATTTCCATTGTTGTCCTCGTCCGAGTTGAAGTAGGTCAGGTCATAGGGGTCAAGCCGGAATCCCTTGAAGTTCTCGAAATCAGGGAAGATCCAGGTGAGGGACTTGTTGGCGGCCTTGTGGAGTCCGCTGTAGCTGCTCCAGCGGAAGTCCGCGTTCGTGGCCCAGCTCTGATTCCCGAATTGAGGAATGTTCGCCGTGAAATTTACGAGCGGGTACGGGTTAGGTTCCATTTTGGCTAATGTTAAACCAATCTAAATAAATAATTTTGCAAATAAACTAGCGTAGTCGAATGTGTGTTTGAAACACTGAACAATGTTTAGCTAGCAACAGATTGCTTTATAGTGCAGCGAATCCCCCGTTATCTCCATCTCCAGTTTGGATCCAGATTGAGAAAAATAGAATGACACATTTAGAGCACAACTGAATCACCTTCGAATTTCCCAGCCAGTCTCTGCCTAATTGTTCTCTGCCTGCGAGATTAGATAAGCTGCATAAGTATATTCGCTCACTGATTAATAGTTTACAAAAATCGAGACAACCAGCTGCAATTATGAAATGCTAAAGGCTAGACGGTTCTGCTTGTTCAAAGTGCTGGAGCCTTGACGTGGGTAACATTTTCTACAGGGAAAACAAAGCTCTTTACAGGGTGAGTAATGAATAGTTGACATGGTGCTTGAAATTATACTCATGGACCAGCATTGGCTTTTGCTATTCCAGCATTAACCTTTTATTTTGCCGTAGTTTTACGTAATTTATATTCGTTACTCCAAGTGCTTAATTGTGTTCACTTTACTGCCGAGTATCTGCTCATGGCATCATCGTCCGATATGCACGCTTATGTCGGGTTATTCTCGGGGATAATGTGTGTGTTTGTAGGGGTCATATCTGGTGACGCCCTGGATGGCGCCGAATCGAGAAGCCTTTTGGGCCTTGTCTCCAGGTAATCATCGTCTGTTGTGTTAATGTCATTCCATGCAAAATGCATGTTATGACATGGTATTCCAGTCCAGTCGCAGTCTATCCCTATCAACACGTTGGATCCCTTATCTCGTTGCAATTGCGACATGGACATGGACACTTTTCAAAAGCAATTGACGAGGCTATCCGATTATTCATCCAAGTGCTTTTTATTTTTAAAAGCTCAACTTCGAATTCCAATTTGAATGAATCATGCTCTTTAAGTTCTGTCTCTATTTTGCAAATTACCCGTATGATGGCTTTGTCAAGTTAATTGCATTTGTGAAAAATAGTCAGAACGTTTTACGTAAAGGCTGAAGTACATTACATAGGTCTCTAAAATCTCGTTGCAATTGCGACATGGACATGGACACTTTTCAAAAGCAATTGACGAGGCTTCTCGATTATTCATCCAAGTACTTTTTATTTTTAAAAGCTCAACTTCGAATTCCAATTTGAATGAATCATGCTCTTTAAGTTCTGTATTTTGCAAATTATATCCGTATGATGCTTTGTCCAGTTAATTGCATTTGTGAAAAATAATCGGAACGTTTTACGTAAAGGCTGAAGTACATAGGTCTCTAGCTTATTTTTAGCCCACGGCGGCCACTGGAGAACTATTATAATTTGCTATTGGCGATAGACTTCAAACATTGGAAACCTTGAAGCTTCTGTTACATAAATGATAAGTGACAATGACGAATTTCGTATTTGTTGAAGAGAAGCGTGACTCGATTTTTTTTTTATACGAGAAGATACTTTAAAGATGATTTTGCGAGTGGGTAGCCCATTTCTGCTAATCATATCGGTAGTCGATCTCAATGCCGAAGCATTTTAGATGCGTAGCACTGAACTGACTAAACTGCCAGTCAAGTTAAAAATAATTTTATAACATAAATATTACGCTCCCCAAGTGAGTAGTCTTCTTATGCTGGCGGTGGTTCCTCGGGGATCTTTACAGAAAATAAGTTGATAAAGTATTTTCGCTATTTAAGAACTAAATACTTTAATTCCCGAAGCGTCCAGAAATTCGGATAATTTTTCACCGTCACGTTCACTTTCAATCTACATAATAATATGAGCCGCAAATCGCAAAATGCTAAATAAAAACTCGTATGAGTCAGCACTATTTTTGTTTATTAATCTCAGCTCAATTATAAACTTAATTGCTCACTGGTAGGTGGTATGCAATTATCATAGAGCTCATACTAAATCCTGGAAGGTATTTTAACCCTGAACCAACGTTCCAAACCGTCATCATTATTAGCACTACATACCTACCATAAAATCCAATAAATCGTGGAGTTTAAGGTCTCACGCGGACACACAACACACTACGAAATGATGCACTTTTGTGAATTTTATTCCTGATTAAATCCGAAACAGGATTTTAAATTAATTAGCAGAAGTGGGTGGCTATTCACGTAATGCATCCCATTTAATAAATTCATTAACTTAATTCTATGTATGGTAATTGTAATCATTCTGATTCATAGCACTCTTGTACTGCTGTAGAGCAGAGCCGCTGACGTTCGGAGTAGAAATGCTGATTAGCTAATTTGCTAATATGCATGTGTATGTGGCTCTACGAAGCAATTGTACTTCAAGTGATACAGATCTTGCAAATTGTCTAATTGACTTTGCTAGGTCTACACGTCTCAATTACAAAAAATATTATAGCAGTTTACCTAAAATTACGAAAGTACCATGCATACAAGGCACATTATATTAGTTTAGACTACTGTTTAATGCTCCTACCACCATATAGGTACTGCTACCATGCGGTGGGCGTCGTAGGGTCAAAGGTCGTGCGTATGACAATAGTAGAGCACAGGTGCTGGAGCTTACGAACATGGATGCTGCCGCCGGGCTTATATTTATGACAATTATAGCCTACATGCGAGACAAGGAACAATGAAGCGCTTATTGTATTCGCTTCCAGCTAATGGCAAAATAACGAAGGTCAAATTGTAAAAAAAATACTTTTTTGGGTAGCGTTTTAAAAATAGTTTACCTATTCGGGATTTCGGCGAATCTGAGAAGGCTTCCATGAAGCGATGCATTGTTCCTGAATTCCGAGTATTGTCCTTTCTAAGCCAACAATGCTAAAGCCTTTGTAAAACTCTTAAAAAATAGTGTACCCTTCACATGGCTTTCTGAATATAGGTCCAAACGTCGTTTTCCATAGCATTTATGCATTTTTGAACGATCAGTTCGAAGTCAGGAGCCCACCAAGTCACACCTTCAAAGCAATACTACTTTCTTCCAACAAGCCAGTCGTTTCAATATCGTTTCAATACCAGCCTGTTTTTGAAAATGAGGATTGCATTGGTAAGCATTTTCGAAGATCCAGTAGATTTGACCCTTTACACTTTCACTACAGCTTGATATATAAATCGTAGCTGCTAAGAAGTTGCTGGTCAAAGCTTTTACTTCAGACGCAAATTATTCAATGCCGGTTTCCGTTGTAAATTTTAAGATCGTTCAAGAGCGCCTAAGCTTGCTAATTCGAATGGAGTACTGGCAAATTCTAAATCTAATCGGGCAGATTCTTAAACGGCTCATTCAGGTATGTGTCCGTGCTTGTATTGGATTTCGTGCACTACGCTAACGGCTGGCTTTCCCTTGAACTTTTACGTCTTCTTCTGTATCTCAATCAATTAATCAGAGTTATCCGTTTTAATTTTTGCAGCTTCTTCTGCTAAGCCTTTTCCTGGTGGCCACTCTCGCCCTGGAAGTTGAAGGAGACCGACGCTGGAACCGAGCTCTCAAAGTTCGAACTGGAGGTCGCCCAACCGGAAAACGGGCTCACCACACTGGCGGCGGAAAGAAGAAGGGTCGCAAGAACAAGAAGAATAAGCCGCGGAGTCGTAGAGATGCCTCTGACGAGGTGGAAGCCGGTCACGCTGTGGTCAAGAAGGAACGAGACAACTTCATTGACGGCATTTCCATTCCCTACCCGTACGAATGGGCAGCACCCGAGCCCGACTCTGCTAACGAGATGGATCTGGACACTTCTGCTACTTTCTGGCCATTCACTTCCTGGGGTCGCCATTACTACGGTGCTGGGCGTCCGCTGATTGTTCAGGGCAGACCGTCTTACTTTAGTGGTTATGGATCGGGAAAGGCGTGGATGGCTGCCGGCTGGGACGGGCAGGCGTGGTTGGTGGCACGCTGGACCCGCCAATATTGGCTAAAACAGTTACCTGTATATCAAATTTATGACATTCCACACTATGGTGCTCACTCGACCTCAAACTTCAAGACATTTTTAAACTAGACTTATAAAATATTTATAGCATTTTGCGTGTAATTTATTAAATACCAATAAAAACAAATTTGCCCGATTCTATTCCTAATGGCAGTATGGCAGTAGCATTATTTTATTTCTTAGGACGCTCGATGCTATACCACTAATTAGTTTACTTGACGCAAATAATTTTAGAAAGCAGATTCGATTCCATTGAAAAGATAGGCAGATGAAAACTAACTACGGAACCTAGTAACTGGGGAGAATTGCATAGCAGACTCAAATTAGAAACGTCACCGTTTATGTCTCGAAAAAATAAATAGTTATGAACTGAGACACTGGTCAAACTTGATTATTGATATTGATCTTAGAACACATGTAGAAAGGCAGACCAGCAGTTTAGCATTATTCGGAGATCTCACTTCATAAGATACGCAATTCAGAATCAGTTAGTCTGAAAAATGAGGAAACGCCGGCTACTAATCACTTCCTCACGTTTTCCAGTGTCGGGGAGCAGAAGTCCTCGAGTTCCTTATCCAACTGTCGAGCATCGCGATCAAAGTAGTGACGTGCTTGAATAAGGAGCTTCTTGAAGTTCTGTGTCTCGTTCACCTCTTTAGCTAGATCGCTAAACTCCTTGAAGTCCGGTAAAGCTCGATCAACTGCAAAGCCAAGAATATATAATTAAGTACGTTAATTCGGCCTACATTGACCAAAATGAGTTTTTCAGTCCTTACCATGGAATTTCTTGGGGACATCAAAGCAAGAGAAGTACAAGAAGCAAGTGTCTTCCTTTGTGATATCGTTGTATGTGATGGCTGTAAAAGGAGGATCATCACTTTGGGCCAATGTAAATCCGCACTTTTCAATGAGCTTTTTCATGGCTTTGGCCATGCTCGAATAATGCTCAAGTTTCTTCTCAACTTTGGCTACAAAAATTGTGAACAACTGCATTTTAAAGCTTTAACTCATGATTGGAATTCGGAATGATATGAAACCAAATATTTATGTGTCAATTACCGAGCTGGGCAGTGGTTCGAGCGAATTCTTGCTTGGCCTGTCCCAGTGACGGATGCTTCATGGTCTGGGCATCCTCGAGCTCCTGTTCTAAAGCTGCGAACTCTGCAGCAGTTTCCAGATTTTCTTGTGCCAATCTCTCCAGTTTCGCATCTAATTTTTGTAGCGTTGAATTGAAGATTTGTCTCCCTTCAGTTTTGTCTTTGTTGATGAGTTCCACATATTCGGCTGGGGTTTCTTCGGAATCATTACTAACTTTGTCGGATTTAGTCACACCTCGAGTGTGTGTGTTTTTCAGTGAATTCAGGACAGGTTCCAGGGCATTGGATACTGGAACCTGGAACCTGTTTTCGTCAAGGCTCACATCCTCCTCATCATCCTCGCTGCTTGAACTGGAACTGCTCAGTTCAAAGATCTGAGACACTTCATTGATTCCGAAATCGGACATGCGACTTTTGTTGGACATCATCGATCGGGATTTGGAGGAGGCTGGAGTGGTTGACATCATTCGCGATTTCTGACTCCTGCTCATCTCGAATCTAAAATGAGGAAAAAGACAGCATTTCCTTAATTTCTATCAAATATTGGAAACATGCAATAGCAGTGAGTGATGGTTGATTGTGGATTTTTAGTTGATTGACAATGACAGTCAAGAGTCAGCACTCTGGCATCTGGCTAGCGCGTCGAAGTATGCAACATGAAAAAGTATCAGCTCATCTTTCATTATTTAATAACCTGCTGCTGTGGGTCTTGTCCATTATCTTAATTCTTAATTATTGAATCCGCGTGTTTTCTTGGAGTCAGCAACTCCTAGTTGACCAATTGAACAGTGAAATGCCGACTGCCGACTGTCAGTGCACGAGTGCACCTGCTGACTTGATGATAAGTATGACTTGAAATTACGATGAACGCTGATATTGAGAGTTTAGCTGAGACTGAGATGAGGATGAGACTGATTATGACGAGATCAACTATAGCCGCAAAAAGATAAGTTGAAGATGCTTTCACTTTTCCTTTCACCTTTCCGTCAACATCTTTCGTTTCATGTTCATTTCTGTTGTTTCTAAAAAGAAAGAGTGAGACCCGCCCGCGCGCTTCGACTTCAAAACCGTGGAGTACCTGCTCCGTCTCAGCATTTATCCCTCAACAGTCCAAGCAACCAAGCAAACTTCATATAAAAGTTTTCTTTGGCGGCTAAGATGCGCATGCATATCGCATCGGACGGAGGCAGATGCGATAAAACATAAAACACGAAGCTCGGTCTGTTCTCGTCATGTTTCGTTCTCTTTTCTGTTGCCTGGCTAAAATCCTGTGACGAAACGACGCTCAAGGAAAAAGGTTCAATGCCCGAGACTAGCATAGCCCAGACACAGACTCAAACTTCAGTTTCAGTCTAGGTATTCCATTATTATGTGACTATGCACTTCGTTCGTAATACCATGATGATGGGCCGCACGCCGCGGCGGGTGGAGCTCCCGAAACTACGTCAATCATGGCACTTCCTGATGCTAGTGATATGCTAAATGCTAATGTTAACGCTGCTTTTGTAAATTCGTTTCGTAATCCTCAGGTTATAAACACATTTGCATAGTTATATACCGTCCGTGATCCGTCAACGTGATGGGACGAAAATGCGGATGAAACACGACATCGGCATCCAAAATAATCCAATAAATTGGTGAATTTCGCGCAAAATCGCTGCTTATTTTAGTTTAGAAATACATATAAGAAACTTGTAGTTTCATTGTCGGAAGATATTTGAAGGAAAAAACGTTAACTTTATGATTTAGTATGCGATAAAAGTTTTAATGTTATTGTTAATGTTTAACATTCCTGTGCACATGAAAAAAATCAGAAATAATATGGAATTTTCATCAAGGTATGAATGTATAATAAGTATTCTTACCTGTATGGGTATTGGAAATACTGGCGTCTTTTTAATCAAATCATCTGAATATTCTCTGTCGTCAATCCTTAGCATCCAAAAAATGCAAATAGGCTAGCTAGAAGAATAATCCAGTGTGAGTTTATAAATTATTTAAATATTTCCAAATCTATCACCTACGTCAATCAGGATCTTTAGAAACATTTTGGCTGTTTTCATGTTTTTTCTAGTGATGTCAAAGTTGGTCAATTAGAATAGAGGAAAATAGTGGTTTTGGTCACACCATTCCAATAGACCACTACGGATTATGCATTTCAATTTTAAATAATTCATGAAACTTTTTGGGTTGCATTTTGCATTTTACAGTAAAAGTGACATGACCATACCGTATGAAGCTGGAAATTAGATATTCGTTTGATTATTTTTCAAGGTGTTCCATGAAGACTTCGTACGTCATTGTTGGTGGGGACGGGTCGTTAAGCCGCGCCTGGGATTTATCCAATGCACTCAAGAACCCGAGCCAGCTGCTCGCTTCAAATTTTTTTTTTGTTCTGTCCGTCACGCCGTGGAGCATTTTTTCCCCTTTTTTTCCTTCATCAATCGTTAACGCTTAAGCCCTCTTTCCCTCCCTCCAGGATGTACATGAGAGATGCAGTAGGTCTGAGGAGTCCGATCAAATTCTGCATCATAGTCGAAGCAATTAGATCCGACTGTATTACCCAAATTAATTAATTTCAGTAATTATGGATGGCTATAATAGTCCATAACCAGAATGAAAGTGTGAGTGAAAGCCCACAGAGCTAATTTTTATGTGCTCAGAGGTAAGAACCAACGAAACTTCTATATTAGAAGGACTGATTTCGTTTCGTTCGGATTTTAAGCTACTCAAACAGATGTGATTGTCTTTGAGCTGGAATTGGAATGTAGATCAATTATTATCACATCAAATTGTCATTAGCTCAGGAGAGTTAATACGAGCACATACATTAGGCGGCAGAAGAGGCCTTTCAGCCTACTCACTCATTCCTACAAATGACCAGCCAGGATGTACATACAAATTTTCAAAACTGTCGTAGTCGACAGCTAACTCAGAAAAATCAACGAGCGCTTCCACTGATTCTAGAACCTTTATGAGAAATTTAGAACTGTTATGATAATTATATTTTTACGTGTCACCGTGCCCCAACTCTGGCCTGACCAAAGAAGAGAGGATTTAGATTTAGATAGTTCATTGGACCTGGTCGTGCCAATTGAATTCTTTCACTCTTGCAATTGCAATAAACGCAATTTATGCACTTTATTAATAAAAAGAGTTGCTAAAATTGGTGTTAATTAATTATAGTACCTATTGCGCCTGCTTTAGGTGCGCGTGCGTAGGTTAGGCAGGTAAATTGTTATAAAAATTTAAAACAATTCACTGGTTAAAATTCTCATACAAACAGTTTTGATTTCCACGAGTAATTGAACGCATATATTAAATATGTTTTTAAAAAAGCAATCAGTAGACGTCACAATTTTTCCTGTGCATCGTAATGCCATTCTGTCTATAGATCTAGCAAATAAATGTTGTAAGTATAATTATAAATCATAATTAAAGCATCACATGTCTATCTGTTTAAGCTGGTGGTGTGGTGATGGTGAGTGAGACTACAGAAACACACAAGCACAGACCATACAAATTTGGCGTTATTAGTTAAAATACAACACAAGAAGAGTAGAACAAAATATTTTCACTGTATAGCCGTTAGCCGTAACTATTTCATAATTCGAAATTGAAATTTAGTACATAAATTGAAAGAATCGGATTTAGTGTACTCCAAGTTAATAAATGTAGCAGACTTATTAATCGAGGTATAGATATATTTTATTTAAAAAAAGCTATCACGAAACAAGCCTTTTATAAAAGCTATGACGCCGTTCCCAGCTTTTATTTCTTGAAATAAATAATTGGGTCTGTAAAATTGAAAGTTGAATGAACGCGAAGAAACTCGAACGGCGCGTGATTATGAATTAGCGGAGTCAATTCCGAACGTCGAGTTGAGTGCTGTCCGTTGTGGTCGACTCTTACTTTCGGTGACAAACGTATCTATTTACCCAGTTTTGACTTTTCATTGCTGGAGGTCATAGTTCATAACTAGCTTTTGTTGTGTTTCAGAGTCGGTGTGGAGTGCTGGAGGCCTACGACAGCTGTCTGGGGAACTGAGGCTCAAGTGCGGCGCACAATCGCTTGAGCTGACTCCACACAGCCAAAAGCTGGGAAGAAAAAAAAGAGCGACGAGGATGGATGAGTCGTTGGCTTGGACGGGTTCTCTCTCTGCTCAGCTCGGCCAGCCATCTTTCTTTGGGGTTGGCTGAGGGCGAATAGTGACGAGCTCACTCAGCACAAATTCCTCAAACAGACTGGAATTCCGCTCTCCAGCATCAACACAAACTACTGGAAGTTGTGGCTCCGTCTCAAGCACAACTGCCGCCTCAGGTCACCCAGCCCAGCACGAACCAAGTCCACTCAATACTGCAGGCGTCGATTCGGAACATCTGACCCGCTGCTTCCTTCCTTCCGCCCACCTTGCTGACTCCGCTGTTCAATCTCGAGTGCCCGTGACCCCGACCTCCTCTCTCAAGTCAACTCATCAGAACCACCTCCCGCACTGTGTTCAGTGATTGCATTTAAACAGAACATACGGAAGAGTTGCTCAGCTCCACTGTTCCTGTGTCCTGTTCTCTGTTGTCTAATAGTCTTAACCCCGCTTTTGTCCGGCTGGATTCCGGATGTTCAGTTGCAGATTGCAGATACTCTCCGATAGTTTCAAATCAAGTGTCATCCATAGAAGCTCATGGACCATGAGTTTCTAGGCTCATAGTTCAGTCCGTGTCAAGCTGGTCTTCGACTTAGAAGAGTCAACTTGCTCTACATCCGGGAAACATGTTTCCGGGTCAGCGTAAGTAACTGTTGACTGTTGACCGTAACTTTCCAGTTCATTCATCCAATGTCCGATGCGCGATTATGGATCTACGTAAATTTATGATCAGACTCATGACAGCGCTTTCTAAGCATATGTGCTCGCAACAAACAAGTGTATGCTTATGGGTTTTGGTCGTAATTCAAAACATTTCTCCTAACAATGATTACAGGTATATGTATACAACAGGAGTCGAAATCGCTCTTGTACTGAAGTGTAATGAAGGAAGGATGATTATTAGTTAGACCAGTGGCACATTTTGAGCACTTGCTCCGCGACAATGCCGCCATGTTTACCTTTATCCGATCATTGCTATTATTTTTCGTTTCTCAACATAATTGTTGTGCGGGGTTAAAAATGTCACTTGCGATTCCAGTCAGATTGGTTTACTCCTGCCTGGTGCCTGGTATTCGATCTGTGTAATGTTTTGCTTTCGCATCAATGAAAAGCTGGATGGAAGTAAGACCACCAAAGTTTAGGAAAAGTGTACATAAGTCCTTTAACCTTAAATCAATGCATTAAGAAAGGATCGTAATCTCAGAAGCGTCAAATGGGACAGGCGTACCACGTCGTCCCCGGCCGTCCACGATACGAGCAGTTAACTTTTTACCGTATTTCATTTCATCTAACTTGTAGCATGTATACCTGGTGCCCAGTGATAAGCTGGGATTGGGAATTGGGATTGCAATTGCAAGATGGGCTGAGGGGTAAAGCATTCATCATTATTTACCTAGGCCAAAAGCAAAGATAACACGGAAATGAGGTCACGCTGCTGATAGAGAACACTTCCATTCCAGTGCCTGGCTTGGTGGGTTTGCTTGAATTCAGTACTTAGCACAAGGTGCCAAGTAAAAATGAGAAAGGATAAGGATTGAAGCTGAGAAATGAGAACTAAAAAAACAAGACAAAACTGAAAAGGGTTGTGGCTTGTGGCGGGTTCTGACTAGTGACAGCCCCCTAATAAAACCAAACTGGAGAACAGCTTTCAATATAGGCATCATGGTATGATGAGGATGAGACGATACATATACATGTGCATTTGTATTTCTGGAAAAACCGGAAACCAACACCAAAGAAGGGCTTGCAAGGCTATTGAAACTTTTCACAAATCTTTGAATTTAGAACTTAGAATGCCGTGACGGTAAGTACTAACATTTCCAATTTCCAATCAATGGTACATACATAAAATACTATGCTCAACACATACCTGTGTTTATGTAGTGGGCGGGAAAGGTGTCTGCATGCATGCATGGGATGTGGAGAAAGTGCGCATTACGCATGATGCGGAATAAATAAAACACGTACATCTACTGCGTCATTAATCATCTGCTGGCTATACGGCGGCATCTCCTACTCTTGACTGTAAACATAAACAAAGCAAACAATGAAATGAAGATTGAACACATAGATAGGAAAATGCACATCCCTCGTTGCAAAGTGCATCTCTGGCATAAGCCCTAAAAGGATGTCGGATATTGCAAGTTTCTTCCACTCATGCACTGAACACGCATTGTCAAGCGCCAAACACAAGCATGAATATTTATGGTTTAAGGCTGTTCTTTTTATTTGAATGCGCGCCAATTCGTACTCGGCTATAGAAGAAAAACTTGTCATTTTCAAAGTGTGCCACGGTAAAGAACGCGAAATCTAATGCATCCTAGGGCAAAACTCTTTATTGTGAAACCTTACGCAAGAAGAAAGGGCGAAAATTGACACAAATCACAATTACCGAACTTCCGCTCTCATTCTGGTTAGACTTGACATACCGTGATTAAAAAAATATTTCTATGATGGTAAACACCCATAGAATTGATTCAATCGGTTGAGAATCCTTAGATAATTACAGATCCAGGTAAAAGAACACCCGATTAAAATCTAAATAATTTGGTTATGTTTACTGCTAATGTTTGGCAAGTAAATTGTATCTTTAAAGTATCTTGACCAGTCGAAGTTGTTGTACATGTCATTGGCTTTTCATGGATATATCGCACGGGTCATTTGGTTTCGTACTTTGGAAGCGAGCGAGGAAGTTCGGTGACGCAGTTTGCCATAAGCCAACGTTGTCATGCTCCGAACCACCTTAAGTACCCATGCGTCGTACCGTAAGATTAGTCACGAAGTTAAAAATGCATTGCATGCGCTTTGTTCTGGCATAGATGCCGCCGGTGGAATTGCAAGCTGGAAGCAGCAAATGCTCAGGCAGCTGGCCGTTGCATTGCTGGACTCGAGTAGATACTCTCTTATTACTGTCCATTGTCTATCCACTTGTTCAGCATTTGTATTTTGTATCCTACGTTATCCAGGATCCAAATTATCTTTGAAAAAGTATTTGAGTTTGAGTAAGGTTTTTCTAAGCCTAGCTACCGTTTACTATCACTGGTCATGTACCATTCTATTGCCACCACCACGCTTAATATAAAAATACCTAGGTGAGTATAGGTGAACGTGAAATCTGGATGAGCACCGAAAAGGAAACTCTGTTTGAGTTAGTTGAGAGGAAGCATCTGCTAGCCGTTCTGTCCAAAAATCAAGATGTAGACTTATCTTTAGTAGTTGGGGTCTGGGGTTCGGGCTTTTTTGGGCAAAAGCGGAGGCCTGAACTGAAAACTGAACGCCAGAAGCGTTGGAAGATATAAGAAAGGCTGGCAAAGCCACACCTGGCTCTGGCTCTGGCTTCGGCCGGTTATCGCTTCGGGCTTCCCAAAAATAATTTGGGGCTTGGAAGGGAAATAAGGGTCCCCAAGTCGAGAGCAGAAATGTGCATTCAAGGCCTTTTTTGTGAGAAGAGGCCCTTTCAACTCCAATCCAAAGGGCTAGTTCCACGTTGCAGTTGCACAGGAACCACTCACTGCCCATTTCCCGTTCTGTTTCCATTTTACAGAACTGAGCGGAAACCAGCAGTTCATTGTTCATTTCCGATCACAAAGCAGAGCCTTGCCAAGCTCAAGCTATTCAACCAAGTCTCGCCTTTGACCTTTCCTTTCAATTCAGGAGTACTGCTGCTACTAAGGTTCACGTGTGCGAGTTCGTACTCTTATCAGTCGGTGGGTATTCTGTTCGCTATTCTACATTCTTTATTGATAGCAGGATATTTGGCGAAGATCACTCGTAGATAAGTGGCGTCAAACGTGCTTCGCATAAGGAGAAAGCAAAGCCGAGGCTGTTTGACATTTGGCTTTTCGCTAGCACATTTTATGCAGACTGCAGGCGGAGAGATGAGAATCGTTCGTGATCGTGAGGAACGGAGTTGAAGTTGAAGCCTAAAAGCGAAGGCATTAGCTGTGCGGAGTGTGTAGCAGCCTTGCATGCCTGTTGACTCGGGTGAATCTCCTCTGGTTCTGATATTGATTTTCTCGGCGAGTGGCTGAGTCACGGGACAGTCCACGGCGTGAGACGCAGCTGCTCGAGAGAAAGCCAGCGAGGAGGATCTGAGAGGGAAAGTCCACAGATCAGGCAGAGCTTGGCGTCAGTCCGCGTCTCTCCGTAACTTACAGCGCAGTAAGACAACAAGCAGGCTTTCTCTGTCTCAGCTCAGTCCTCAACTGGATTTCAGTCAGATACGACGGTTGAGCTCTGATTGTAATTTTTGATTTAGCTCTTTCCAGAAGTGCAATGAATTCAATTGCGTTGCATACACTGGCCGATCTCACTGCGAACAAGAGTGCGTTTCTTATTATATGTATCATTAGGTTTTTGTAATGTTAGGTTTCAATGTTAAGTGAGGTGGTGACTAATTTGGGCTTTCTTTGCTTGCAGCTCCGGGACCACCAGGGTCCATTGGACCTATTCAGCCTCAACCCGGCCCTCCGCCAGGAGTGGGCATCGGCATTGGCGTGGGAGTCGGAGTCGGAGTTCCGCCAGCAACAGTCGGAGTAGGCGTCGGGGTCGTACCCGGTGCCATCGGCGGAATGATTGCCCCACAGGCTACCTCGCCTCTTCAGCCACAACCTGCCTCACCTGAAACGCCTGGTATGCATTTCCGCTCTCGCCTGACTGACACTTGACACCAAGTATCCTAGCATTAAACGTGTCTGCAATTATTTATGCCCACGTGAATGGTGAAAGCGGGACTTGATGCTTTCACTTTTAGCCATTCCTTCACGTGTAATTGTCTCAGAGACGCTTCGTATATCATACTTCGATTTCATCGACTTGAATTTCCCTTGCTGTAGAAAAGCTTTCGATGTGGATAGTGTTGTCTAATTGCTTTATTTTTTCCTGTAGTATTTTTATGTCCGAGACGACCTAATTTGGGCCATGAAGGACGTCCGATTGTTCTCAAGGCCAATCATTTCCAAATCTCTATGCCACGAGGGTTCATTCATCACTACGACGTCTCAATTCAGCCCGACAAATGTCCGCGGAAGGTGAACCGTGAGATTATTGAGACCATGGTCCACGCATATAGCAAAATATTTGGAACTCTCAAGCCCGTCTTTGACGGACGCTCCAATTTGTACACCAGGGACCCTCTGCCCATCGGAAATGATCGTGTCGATCTCGAAGTAAGTTTTTCTTCTCTTCCTAGCGTTCACGATGCTTCATCTTCAGATTACTTGTACCCTAATCGAATACCTTTAGTCCAGTTTTGTTATGCCGATGGATTTGTGTACATAAGCGTTCATTATTTGCCTCACGTGGGCTCTGCTTTCTCCGGCAGGTGTTGGTATTGGCTGTGGAGAAAGCAGATACAGACGCATAGCTCATATTTCAGTTGCCAATAAACTGGATTGAAACGTGACTCTTGCACGTGCACAAGTGGCCATGTTCTAATATTTCATTTTTTTCTGAATTCTCCAGGTGACACTGCCAGGAGAAGGAAAAGATCGAGTGTTTCGTGTTCAAATCAAATGGGTAGCTCGCGTGTCACTCTACGCACTTGAAGAGGCTCTGGAAGGACGATCTCGAACAATTCCATACGACGCTATACAGGTCAGTTAAGACTCAGCCTACGAAAGGACGCTCACTTCTCTGAACTCACTAATGATGACCAACCTATCCTTCTTGACAACACTATGATTGTTTTGATTAGTCTTTCTGAATGTTCTTTCTTCGGAAGAACGGAAGTTCATACTTCTCTGCTTCTTCTCCGGAAATCAATTTGGTTTGTTTTTGTACGTTGCAGGCCCTGGACGTGGTGATGCGCCACTTGCCCTCCATGACGTACACTCCAGTGGGACGGAGTTTTTTCTCCTCTCCGGACGGTTACTACCATCCGTTGGGAGGTGGGCGTGAAGTTTGGTTTGGATTCCACCAGTCCGTCCGTCCTTCCCAGTGGAAAATGATGCTCAACATTGACGGTAAGATCAGGAGTCAGGACCTCACAGGACCTATGTAACGAAACCAATTTGAGATATGAGATCTGATGACATCTTTCTCGATGTTCCGCATAATTATTTTTAACGATTTCGGCTTGCTTCTGTCTCTAAGGTTTATTTATGTATGCTTTCTCATGAATTCACAGTTTCCGCGACGGCATTTTACAAGGCACAACCCGTTATTGAGTTTATGTGCGAAGTTCTGGATATTCGTGACATTAACGACCAACGCAAGCCATTGGCGGACTCTCATCGAGTCAAGTTCACGAAGGAAATCAAAGGACTCAAAATTGAAATCACACATTGCGGAAATATGAAGCGGAAGTATCGCGTCTGCAACGTGACACGACGTCCTGCTCAAATGCAAAGTTTTCCACTTCAACTAGAAAATGGGCAAACGGTGGAGTGCACTGTGGCCAAATACTTTTTGGACAAATACAAAATGAAGCTGAGAAATCCCAATCTGCCCTGTCTCCAAGTAGGACAGGAACACAAGCACACTTATCTACCTCTCGAGGTAAGAATTCGGCATGCCGGCTTCAATTCTGTCTAAACTAAACCGTTACAAGTTTCGATGATGACTCATTTGTTCTATCTTTGATTAACCCTGATTACTTGATTAGTCTTTCTGACAGAAACTTTTGTTCTATCTCTGTTTTAGCTTAATTTTGTTTATCCTTATCTTATTCTTGAGTGTGGACTGACCAATGCCATTTCTACCACTTCCACAGGTTTGCAATATAGTTGCGGGTCAACGCTGCATCAAAAAGTTGACGGATATGCAAACTTCGACCATGATCAAAGCCACTGCTCGCTCGGCCCCTGATCGTGAGAGAGAAATCAATAATTTGGTCCATAAGGCCGACTTCAACACGGATCCATATGTTCAGGAGTTCGGTCTCACCATTAGCAATTCAATGATGGAAGTTCGCGGACGGGTGCTCCCACCACCTAAGTTGCAATACGGTGGTCGCGTAAGTCTGGCAAGTATCGTTCGATAGTATATCCTCGTTTTTCACTATCTTTATCAGGGCTTTCACACAAAACGAGGACATTTAACAAGAGAGGCTACAGCAGAGAGACATGAGAATTAATTAAAGCTTTTGATTAACTTAACAGACGAAGCAACAAGCACTGCCAAATCAAGGTGTCTGGGATATGCGAGGAAAGCAATTCTTCACGGGTGTTGAGATTCGAGTTTGGGCACTGGCCTGCTTCGCTCCGCAAAGAACTGTTCGAGAAGATGCTCTTCGACAATTCACTCAGCAGTTACAGAAAATTAGTAATGACGCCGGAATGCCAATTATTGGCCAGCCTTGTTTCTGTAAGTACTACGTTCACTCCGTCATTCGTTTTGCCTTTAAATTACGCTTCGACACTTTGACTAACTGTAACTCGGCTGTACTTGAATTTGCAGGCAAGTATGCAACTGGACCAGATCAAGTGGAGCCTATGTTTAAATATTTGAAATCAACTTTCCAAGGTTTACAATTAGTCGTTGTTGTTCTTCCCGGAAAAACTCCAGTTTACGGTAAGCTTTAAGATCAAACAGTTTTAGAACTTTCCCTGCAACACTTGGTTCAAGACGCTAATCATTGTGTGTATTCGAATTACAGCGGAAGTGAAAAGAGTTGGTGACACGCTTCTAGGAATGGCAACACAGTGTGTTCAAGCCAAGAATGTGAACAAGACTTCACCGCAGACGCTTTCGAATCTCTGTCTCAAGATTAACGTCAAGTTGGGTGGAATTAATTCCATTCTCGTGCCCAATATACGTCCGAAGGTACGTCAGTTCAGTCACTCGTCATCAGTGCACTTTGTGCACCACACCAAACGAGCACCTTTTCTGGACCTAATTGCGATTCTGTTTATACTCGCAGGTCTTTAATGAGCCAGTGATCTTCCTCGGTGCGGATGTGACTCATCCACCAGCTGGTGACAATAAGAAGCCGTCGATTGCGGCTGTTGTTGGCTCAATGGACGCTCATCCCTCACGCTACTCGGCCACAGTTCGTGTTCAGCAACATCGGCAGGAAATTATTCAGGAGCTCGCATCAATGGTCAAAGAGCTTCTGGTCATGTTCTACAAGTCCACGGGCGGCTACAAACCTCATCGAATCATTCTCTACCGGGACGGAGTTTCCGAGGGACAGTTCCTTCAAGTGCTCCAGCATGAGCTCACCGCCATTCGAGAGGCCTGCATCAAGCTCGAGGCGGACTACAAACCAGGAATTACATTTATTGTCGTGCAGAAGCGCCATCACACTCGTCTCTTTTGTGCTGACAAGAAGGAGCAGTCGGGAAAGTCTGGAAACATTCCAGCCGGAACAACCGTCGACGTGGGCATCACGCATCCCACCGAATTCGACTTCTATCTCTGCTCTCACCAGGGCATTCAAGTAAGTTACTATTAGCTCAAGGCTCAAGTTTGCTTTCGTAAATAGTATTGAGCTGGATGAGCTAACTGTATTTCATTTGCGTCAATTAGGGAACGAGTCGACCATCCCACTATCACGTGCTCTGGGACGACAACCATTTCGACTCTGACGAGCTGCAGTGCTTGACTTACCAACTCTGCCACACGTACGTGCGTTGTACCAGGAGTGTCTCCATTCCAGCCCCTGCTTACTATGCCCATTTAGTGGCCTTCAGGGCTCGTTACCATTTGGTTGAGAAGGAGCACGACTCAGGTACGAATCTTGACTCAGGTATGAATCCTAATCTTAGGCAATGCTCAGCGAGATCACTGCGCCTAGTGTTGTCAGAATTAATTGTCATGGCTCTCCTTATCGCCAACAGGTGAAGGCTCGCATCAAAGCGGGTGCTCCGACGACCGCACGCCGACTGCTATGGCGAGAGCCATAACCGTCCACGCGGATACCAAGAAGGTCATGTACTTCGCTTGATGCTCTCGATCTGCTTAGGAACTCAATGTCACCGTCATCATCATTCTTAGGCTACAATAAGGCTTCGAAGAGGTGAACCACCAAGTTAGATTAGATTAGATAGGCCGTTCCGCGGCGAACTCTTTCTGGGCACATGCTGGTATTTATTGTTCTACTTTTTAATGCACCTTTCTCTTAAGTTTGAGCCACATGATGTGTTTCTCTTTTTTGCTTACGATCCATTACGTATTGTACTCTAGTAATTCTCTAGATAACCTAACAATCAATTTTAACTCGGTATTGTTTTATGTTTTGTACTCCGACTCGTTTTTCGGAGCATAACGACTCCGACTTTCTTCGATTCCAAATATTTTAATTTGGAACTAAAACTGATGCAGTTATAAAATGCCTGTCAATTGTGACGACCTCAAGCCAATCTATAAAATGGATTCGAAATGCAAAATGTTGTTCTTAATTAGTTTTAGTTAGACTAGCGATCCGTAGCATTTTTATAGTACCTATGTAAAACAAAGCAAAATATTGTTCCAATACCCGTCACTAACTAAATGTTCTATTTAGTTTAAGTATTGTTTTGTCGTCTGTTTCGTTCGTGTTATGTAAATATTTAATGTTAGTAGCGGTAGTAAGGTCTTTCCATGTAAGATTGTAGACGGTATGGCAAAAGCGTGCAAAGCAAAGAACCCTTTTAGTTCCAATTAGAGCAGTTTTTGTCCTTTTGTGAATCCCAGTTTGAAGCACTCAATTCGGTGATGTACAAAACAGATAAATTATTTTTGTAAAGTCATAGTAGCATCTGAGGACGTGACAGGCGTGTGGACAGATGGATCAACTGATTGACCTCCCGGGAGGTCAGTGCTAGAGTCTGAGTCGCGCTGGTTCGGGGGAGATATAGTGGACAGATGCGCACGCGGGGGCAATCAGACATTTTGACCACTCTGCGTTCATCTAGTAGTCCATTAATCTCCGCCCCCACCCCCGCCATGACCGGAAGTGGAAAGTCCTGTTTGCTCAAAGTTTCAAAGTACCGTGTTTCTGTCCGAACGTCCTTCATTCGTCTCACGTGTCTGTCCGTTGTTTGTGGCTATGTCTATTGTCTTCTCTGCTACGTATTCGTATGTAAACCCGAATTATTCTGATTTGCACCTTTTGCTCATTTCCTGTCAACCGTTCAAAGTTTGATATTGTGAATGTGCCCATGTAATTCAATAATCTGTGGATTAAGTCTATAATTCGATAATTCGACCGGAAGTGTGTCGGTTCGCCCTCTCCTAATTTATGTTCTCCTATACGTCTGTCTGTAGTACTCCGACCTAGTGCTGCCCGCCGACTGATTTCAAACCAAAGTCGATCAATTGTGATTTTCCTTTAGTTGTTAGCCTCCGAGCATATCTCTATGCCAAGTAAAGTTAAATATTCGGAGCAAGTAGCAATGCCCGTCTATTTCAACTCTCAATTCAATGCCACTCAACTCACGCACTCATTCAACTACCTGTTATTACTTCTATTCTAATAATTGTACTTCAAAGCAAAGCCTCTGCCAAACTTGAGTCAAATTACAGTAGTATTACCTATTGTGCTAATTTTCATTGTTCCACCTTTTTTTTTTGGTTTAATAGTTTTACTGTAGTAGCTCGAAGCTCATAGTTTGTTCTAATTTATTAATTACGTGTTCCACAGTGGAAGTCAGTCCTTGAGGGCAGATTCCGAATTTCAATAACTGCGCAAAGAACTCGTCAGGCAGCGTTCCTTACTTTGCTCGTGCGGAGTACTTGAGAACTGCTGCTCTGTCTGAGCTTGTACATAGTAATTTAATTAGCATTTAAAGTAGACGCCTAGCATTCTGTTCAGTGCACTCACTCAGCAACTCCTTTGTTTTTGATGTCCATGTCAACTGAATCCTAATTGTGTAATTTACATAGGTATATATTCATTCCGAACAAGCAGGGCTGAGGCCGAACAGTGCGAGTTGTTTTATGCCTGTCAATCCATTAGACGCATACATGGGAAAAGTAAATTATGAAGCTTAGTACAGAACTAATAATAATACGAGGTTATAGCAACTACTTCAGGTTAAGTGTCTATGATTAAGGTGTGGTTTACGTAGATCAACTAATGAATAAAATTGGTAACATAATGCCTGGTCAAGCTAAATTTTGTCCGTGTTCTTTAAGTTTGTTTTCGTGAATTTAGATTCTTTTGACTTCGCGCCGTACGTATGCAGGTCAGGTAGTCTAATCATAAGTTTTCTGATTGACCCCTAGACTAGGAGGAAGTTCTGGAAATAAAATTGTTCGGGCCGATTTCGGTTTTAACAAAATTCCTCCCTGGGTTTATCAGACCTTGTGTAGAATGGTGTGGAGTGAAGTGAAGGGTACAGTTCAGGCCGAATCTTTTCCACTTGGTTCGCAAGTATCGCATATCGCAAGTACTGATCATTAAAGGCAACCACCGGATCAAAAAATCGGACATCTCCCCGAATCATTTTTTTTAAATATCCAAGTCAGACTGGGCTGTAACGCAAGAAATTTATTTATCGTCTACGATTTCATTTTCAAAAATGACTAGAAGATGAGTGATACTTCCGATACCGTATTTCAATACACCTTGATGAGGCAAATCGATCGATCGTTCATGAGTTACAGCCCGGTCCGACTTGGAAATTCAAAAAAAAAATTTGACTCGGGAGATGTCCGATTTTTTGATCCGGTGGTTGCCTTCAATGATCAGTACTTCCGATACCGTATTTCAATACAGCTCGATGAGGCAAATCGAAAACACACATACCCTTTTCCTCTACGGGCAACCGTTCATGAGTTACAGCCCGGTCTCACTTGGAAATTTAAAAAAAAATTACTCGGGAGATGTCCGAATTCTTGACCATGTGGTTGCTTATAAATGTGACACATGATTCTGACGCTACTCGATGAGAGAAATCGAAAACCCAAATACCATTTTGCTATACGGTTAACCGTTTTCGAGTTACAGCCCGGTGGTCTGACCTAAAAAATTTTCCGGTCTGACTTGGTCATCGAATTAGTATCACCTTACCAGTCATCGAGCCGAGGTCAAGCGTATCTACAGTTGAACAGATTTGAGCGTGTGGATATTGACGTGTGGACGCCATGGCGGACGTGAGTACTGTATTGATGTAGATTGTTAGATACTGTAGATACCCATCATTCTATTCTAAATTGATGAACTCACACTAGCAAAAACTTAATTGCTAATTTCTATCCGTATTTATTTTTTTGTTTTATTCTAGTATCAGGATCAGGATCAAAACGATCATGCTGCTGCGTTCGACGAACTGAACATACGTAATTCACGATTTAACATTAATTCTAATATTTTACCGAATATTTTATTGGTTATCCGAGCTCCGAGCTCCGACATCCTAGCCGATTGTACCTAGTAAAAAATGCCACTAATAAATCTGTTTTGTCTCTAGCTTCCACCCCGATAGGAACATTGCAAAAACAAGTATTAGACCATTTAAACATGCTCAAATTAGCAGAAGAAAACATGTCACTGAGAATTCAAGAGTTGCGTGAAGCTCTGGTAAGTCGTATTCGTCACACTATGCCCACCTAATACAGAATAGATGATAGATTTCAGTGTTCAGTGCATACCTATCTATGACTTGACTGGCACATCAACTAAATATAATTATACACAAAGTACCACTTTTTATTGTATGTATAAAATTCTAGCTTAAAGCTAAGACGTTCAATGCTATTCCCAGCATCGAATACACTCGAAAGATAAGGGACGTTATATATGTGGCCCTTGGCGAGGCGATGAAGGTAATCGAAACATATTTCAACCTGAATAATGGTTAACTATTTATTAATTTTATGATTATTCATCATTTCCTATACCTAGATTCCCACGGGAGCTGAGGATTTTGAGCATAAGAAGCTCATGAAGTCATTGAACGAGGTCTTCATTGAAATGGGTAAGTTATGTTCCAATAAAAATACAAAATTTACATCACAATTTGAATCTCTTTCACTCAATTAAATATTATAACCATGGGAACTAGAATCGAACGCTGGTTGAACTTAACATTATGGGTTGTATGTAGTTCGATTGTCTAGTGTCCAGTGTCACTTCCTATATTATACAAATATAGACGTTTCAATATCGGGTAGCCGAACAATTGCCTAAGTAAAACTTTTGCGTTATTTTATGCTCGTCTTGTCTTCGTTCACAAGAATTTTACTGGAAGGCGACGACAGTCGGATATCGGATACAATCATTTTTACTAAATACAACCTATAAGTTGAGTAATTTCTTTATTCCTACTCCTACCGCTGCTGCCGCGTGAAGCTCGACGACTCTCCTTGTCTTTTTTGTAAGTATTGGGTTTCGGTAACTCTTTAGAAATTCGGACATCTTATAACTGCAGCATTGTGGAAAGCATGTCATTCAAGTCTACGCTATCGGGTACCTTTACATAAATATACGTTTTTTAAACTACAACCACCTACTAATTATGCATGTGGGCGGAGGTGGTGGCATTAACAACACTTCTGTCGACGCACACATACTTCTTTCATCTACTGGGATGCATACTGTAGAACAAAACATGCTAATAAGTATATTCAAAGCAAGAAATACAGTAGCCAGGGACCCGTACTTTTTTTTAATTTTGAAGATCCCGTCCTGAGACCAGCATCAGGAGGATCAGGAGCTGCTGAATCGGGATCGGGATCGGGAGCCTGAATTGGACAGTCATGCACTTCTAAAAAAGCCTACCAGCACCAGCTACCCAATCCGTGCTGAATAAATAGATTTCCTAGTGTGTTTCTTGAATCTATGTACCCATTTACTAAATGCGAGCTTCGTGTCTCATTCTTAATAATCATTCAATACGCATAGGTGACGGCGACCAGCTCTTGAAGCGAGCTCCATGCCTACTAAATGACTCTTAATGGTAAAATTCGTAATTCAGAATTAATTGCACAATAGTTTATTTCACAAATAATTTGGAAATACTGCTTTTAGATTTGGTCCACTCAGGTTGTCATTGGTAGTTGTCGCTGCTGTCCCTCCAATTACGTCTTATTTGTTGTTGTCGAAGTGTTGTCTTCATCTGCCACTCTGTCAGCCAAACACTCCATGTTCAACTTAGAATATCGTGTTTCTAAATTAAAAACAGAAGTTGAACGGTTTAATTAGTCTGGAACGCCACTGAATATACCAGCATTTCGATGCTACATGGAAGTTTTATCCAAGAGTCGAAATTGACTTCTTGAAGTCCATACTGTGGTTGCCATTTGAGTGATTGTATTTCGACAAGGCCTACGAAAGGCGCCATTTTACTTTTAAAGCTCGATTAAATTTCGACTATCAAAATAGGCATTTACGTTTATGATTGAATCTCACGGGGCTCGATAGAAGAGAGTGCAAAAACGTGGCCAATAATATT
>VNWX01000218.1:0-27103 GCA_009869905.1 Ceratophysella communis
TACTCATAGAAAAACCTTTAGTGGAATTTCAATAAATTTTTGTAAATACAATTTTTTTTATTTTTAGCTTTTCAGAGGAGTACACCTCAGTATGTTTTTATGCTTTTTAAGCATCGTTTTTTTAGATATACACTTTTGTGAGCAAAGACAGATCCATTGTAGCATAATTTTGTTTTCTAACTTTAGTGATGAACTGTAGGTTTGCTGGAAATAATACGAATGTTCCTATTATGCTGCAAAGTCAAGAATACATATTTTTGATTTGATTTGATAAAATTCTCAAGCTAGATGTTCGAAATTTAATTGTCATTTGGAAATAAAATTGCAAAAACATGCGAAGAAACATCTATTTTTAAATTTGAAACGGGTGTTATTTAAATTAAAAGGAAGTATTTCTTTAACCCACTGAAATGGAGGAATATCTATTTTAAAATTTGAATCGGGTGTTATTTAAATTAAAAGGAAGTATTTCTTTAAACGGCACTGAAATGACATTTAAATTATACACACAACTAACAAAGTTTCAAGCATATTTGAAATTCAGGAATCTTCAAAATTTTTGAATACTTCGTAGGGGTGAAGTGAGACGCTATTTCTTAATCTCAACAATTTAGTCATTTTCTCCAGCACAACTTGGGAAATCTGGCGAATTTCTTGGAAACGTTACGTCAATTCGTTTTCTAAAGCGATTGGCTGTCAAGCAAGATTCAGATTTTAATCACTTTCCAGTATTTAGTTTTTTCAGGAACTGAAGAAGTTCAGCGAGTTCTGGAGTTCATCCTGAGTGGGAAAATGGCGTCCAGTCTGCTCTCGGTTCCCTTCTCCCTCAACCCCAACTTTTCTGAGAATCTCATGTGTTCTGTGAAGCTTCTACAATTATATCCGCTGTCTAGCGAGCTAGCGAAAATCTAAGCGTAGATTTGGATTCTGCATTTTGCATGGCGTTCAATCGTCCGGATTTTACAAAATTTATGAATTTGACGGTACTTAACGGACTATGAAATTTTTACTTTAAGGGCTACTCTCACTTAACAGTTTATCGGTAAAAGTTAGAGCGTCCGCAGCTCCAATTAAATAGCTCCTAATACTGGCTCTATTTGCTGAATGCGCGGACTGTCCAAGAAATCAGGTTCGGTGCCCTAAGTAAGATCCCCATTAATCGCGTGAATCCACACGTGAGTGCTGATGACCCCTGCCCCACCCTAATAAGTAGCATGTAACTTAGTTAATGTGTTCTTCATGACTTCACGTGCTTCTCACTCGCCTAAAATGTCCTTGGCACATGCAAAGCTAATGGTCTAGAGTTTAAGTTCATGGCATGAATGGGGAGAGTGGCCGCATCTTCGTCCGTCTGTAACAACCCCGGATCTTGTCCATTCAGCACTTGGACGTCTGGACGGGAAGACTACTGGAGTAAAGCTTCCTTCTGATAATTAAATTTGAGCGAAGTCAGCAGTTTGTACTGCGGAATATGGTTTTGGAGAACAGTGGACTACTGGAGTCCAAGTTGCGGGAAGCGGAGGAGCAGCTCAAGCATCGCTCCCAGCATCATAGCGGGTAAGTGCGGTGGGAAACCCTTGATGGCTTCAGTTGCTTCAAATTAATTTGTGACTTTTCATTTACTGTAGGCCTGGTATCAGCCAGACAGACATTCAGACGCTGCTCGACCTTGTCGCTCCGCAATTATCCAAGTACCCTCATCTCGCCCGTTGGCACCGCCGCCTTAGCTCACTCAATGGACACCAGAATCAGAACCCTTTCGAGGCTTCTCAGGCTATTTCTTCCCTACTGCCAGATTCACACGTTAGCAAGGGTGCGCGAGAGGTGGTACACGCGCCAAGGACAGCCGGAACGGCGGAATCCCGCAGCGTGGCCTACTTGGGCCCGCTCTCTAGTTTTTCTCATTCTGCAGCACTGGTCCACTTCTCCACCTCCGCCGAGCTACTTCCAAGCAAGAGCATTCCTGGCGTTTTCGCCATGGTCCTTTCGTCTGAAGCGACTTTTGGAGTGGTGCCAATAGAGAACTCGATCGGTGGACGGATTGTCCAGACGCTGGAAGGGTTTCGTCACCCTGACATCGGAATCCTTGGTCAGATCTACCTGCCTATCACCCACCATCTTCTTTCGAAGTCCCCGTTCGAAGCTGTGAAGCGAATCTACTCCCACCCCCAAGCACTGGCACAATGTTCCAATTTTCTCTTGCGTCACTGTAGGGATGCTGAAACCATTCCAGCGGCCAGCACGGCCAGAGCTGCTGAAATGGCAGCTGAAGAAGTGGGTGCTGCTGCAATCAGCTCTCATGCTGCCGCGGCACAGTACGGACTTAATATCCTTTTCAACAACATTGAGGACGAAGAAGAAAACGTGACCCGGTTCTTGGTAATTTCCAAGGCACCGCTTCAATCAACTGGTCCCGGGGCCACCACTTTTCTGCTCCTGCAGACCGCCAACTCGGCGGGATCACTGGCTAAGGTACTGCTCGTTTTCTCACAGCACAACATTAGCTTGTCTCGCCTCGAGAGCTTCCCTAGCAAAGACAACGAAGGCGTGTTCAACTTCTGGGCTGAACTTAAGGGTGATCCTACCCAAGGGGCCCTCAAGGACGCCCTCGTCAACCTGAAATCCGTTACCACGTCTTTCCGTATCCTGGGCTCTGTGCCCAATTAGAATTCAAAATTTAATGCCTCTAAGCCGCAAAACGCGAATTTCTGTAGTTTCCGGTATATCGAATTAGATAAATAAAATGTGAAATTAAGCGCATAGGCGTGTTGGATTGCCTATATTTGTTATTACTTTCACCTTACTTTCTCCGGAACGTAAATTTATGAACCAAGCTAACGTACAAAAAATTCAGACACGCGCGAAACAAAACCTTTGCGTATTTCAGTCAAATTTCATTTATTCTCTATTATTCGCAGAGTTTTTTGTATTTAGCTCATGATTGATTAATTCTTGAAGATTTTGCCAATTGAAGCATCTTGGTGCAGTATTTTTGTAATTGATGAGGTGCGTGAAATTCAGAAATTACGCTGATAGCGAGCCTTGAGAGTGGACGAGGGCAAAGCCAAGTGAGCCACTTCCGGAAGGAGCGGGTGCTGGGCATAGCTGGCTGCCCCCATCTGGCGCTCGAGTACGCACTGCGGAAAATCAAGTGAAATAATCTTAAGTTTTAGCTATCATCATGGTTAAGGTCAAAGCTATTTATGGTCAAGGCTTACGCGAGAAACGGACACATTGCGCACGGTCTTCACTTGACCCACGAACTGATTGACTCCGAAGTGCGATACGTTCACATGCTTCCGAAGCTGAACGTCAATCAATGTTGGATTGTTGCGGCCCAGCCAGAAGAGCCCAATGTCCGTGACCTGGAAATTAAACGGTATTTAATGCGGCTTTTCGATTCACCTAGAATCCAGGTTCTGAGCCTTTGCTTACCCGAACGCATTCCGACAGGTCAATATGGGTCAGGTTCTTGAATTCAAAGCCGAAGCGACAGCTGATGTCGCTGATCCCGGGACATCCCGCCAAGTCCAATTTACGCAGGTCTGGAATAAGTAGGATCAAAACTGGTCAATCGGTCACCGCGCAATGGTAGAAGGCTAGGTCGACACTTACGAACAAGCTCCTTGATCGAGCGTCCAGTGAGCGTGAGCGTGACCCCAGAGTTGCCATCCAAGAGAGCATAACTCTCGCAAGTCCGGAGAATATTGGTAAGGCCGACCGGAAGTCCAGTGAAGCCGCTGTCTGTAGCCTTCCTTGCTCGTCGCACTGACAAATCCGTCAAGTTGATCAGGTGCTCAATCACTTGCTGGAAAACTTCATCGGTGAAGAGACGTCCATCCCGAACGTGGAGCTTCGTGAGGAGCTGGAGACCGCCGTTAGAAATGGCTGGAACAATGAACGCGTCGGTTCGCGGAAGCTTATGAGCAACGGTGAGAGCCGTAACCGTGTTTGGCAGAGCTGTCCAGTACTGACAGTTTTGAATGATGTCCATTCGATTGTTCCCATGGTTCCAACGATCTTCGAAGCCAAAACGAAGATCTCCACCCGAAACATCGCCCACCACAACTTCTTTTACGGTCATCGGTGTCAGGAAAGCCAAGTCAGGGCGTCCTCCAACCACCGAATCGATTACGAGCTTCAGCTTCTCCATTTCAATGGATCCTTCGACACGGGTTCGGAATTGATTGAAGAAGTTTTGTACGTCAGGAGTCCAGTGGGTCTTCATAAAGAGACGGCGCAGGCCACGGACGCGTTGGACTCCAGCAAGTGCCACAAAAGGGCCGACTTCTTGCAACGGAGGACGATCGCGAACCATGTGCCCCCAGTCCAAAACTGGTTTTTCACGGTAGACGGCGAGGATAAGTTCATGGAGACGCAGTTCCGGAATGGTGCTCATATCGTTGAGAAGCTCTTGTCCGGAAGCATTGTTGAAGAACGTGAAGCTCGTGAGCGTGGCCGCATTTTCGGTGACAAGGCGGAGAAGTCGAGGTCGGATTTGAGCCACGGATGGCAGAAGATTGACAACATTAGGTGGACGCCCGAGCACAGGGGTGTTTTCAATCTCCAGCTTCTCCAAAGTGCCTCGGCAGCGAATGGCCAGGTAGGCCAGTGAGCAATGTGGGAAGTAGCGCATGGTCTCGAAGCGGAGGTACTTGATGGTAGCAGCGATAGGGACAATAGGGTCCTTCTTGAATTCTTCCGGTGACGTGAAATTTTCATCCGTATGAGAGCAGAAGAGTGCAGTGCAGCTCCTCAATGTTGCCACCACCGGCTCGAACCGCGTTGCGGCGGAGGTTGTCCTGCGGTGCTTGACGAACGTCAATTCGAATGGCCCTACGAACAACATATATGGTCAATTAGTACTTCGAAATAACCACTGATTAAGCAAGGGCAAAGGTCGACTCACTCAGGCGTGAACTCGATGTCAGCGATGATAAGCGTTTCGACAGCCGGGCAAGCATTGAGAAAGGCATTGAAGTCCATACAGGTGATCTTGACCTTGGCCAGCGTGAGATGAGCCACTTTTTCACCAGCCGTTTTCCAGACCCTTGGGAAGAAGCTCTTGTTCTCAGCGTAGTGGAAGCAGTTCAGAGTGACTTGTCGCCAGACGGTGAGTTTAGCAAGCTGGAGAGCGTTTGATTCACGATACCAGTTTGGTCCAAGCTGGACCCTTGCCTCACGATAACGCGGATGGAGCGACACGAGTTCATTCCACTTCCGGCAAACCTTGCGAAAGACTTTCAACTCGGACAAAGGACACTAGGCTGCAGAGCTGGTTTAGACCCTGAGCACGAAAAGGAAGTGAAAAGCTTAGCGAATTTCTAAATCTCAAAATGGCAATCAGAAAGTACCTGAGCGGAGAAAGCACTGCCTTTCTGGAGCTGGAGCTGGAGTTCCGAACTCATTGTTCGACTTCCAAGTACCACACCGTAAATTCTTAAAAGTATGGAAAATTTTAATTCGGACTGACTGAGGGGCTTTTTGAGAGAGAGGTCTAACTTTATCGTAGTTCTCTTGTAATCTGAAATAGGATTTTTGAGCTTTCCAAAGTCATCGGATCTCGATTGGATCGCAATTACAAAAATAACAACTACAAAAATAACAATTTAGTCCATTGCCATGACAACGGGCTCTATTATTGAAGAGCTTATTGGATTAAGGGCTTCAGAGGCTGAGATTCAATTCAAACTCAAAGTCAAAGTCATGCCTGTTATATGTGGATTTGAGCTGGAAAGATGAAGCCTTACGAAATTGAACATTCATAATACATACTGTAATGGCATTATTCATAATAAGAAGCCTAATTGCCCTTCAATTTTTTGATTGCACAATGTTGCGTTGAAATTGAAAGTCAATAGATTTTGTTCGTTATTTTCGGGCTTCTGGCTACATATACCCCTCATGATTTTCCCCTTCGTCCCGAAGAACGAATATAACTTCAGGTTTCAGAGCCAGCGAAAAACCTACTTTTTCACTACTTTCCCCATTTTGGAACGGAATTGGAGTTCGTGTGTATCGCATGTCGCACTGAAATAGTGACAGGCTTTAATGGCTCACTAATACCAGCCGCTAGCGTCCAGCATATTTAGTCGTTTTCCGAAAATTAAATTATAATGATTCGGAAGCTGAAAATGTGCTGGATAAAAGCAAGCACTGTAAATGGTTTTAGAGGTTTAGATTTAATACTGGAGTCGATCCGTTGCACCCTGGCTAATAATTAGCAATTAAATTAAATACAATTATTGCATTAGGGTCTTTTGAGCTTGTTTCATGCCAAAAAAAAAACCGATCAACATCTACAAGTACAATTTTTTTTATTTTTAAAAACTTGAAATTAAAACAAAATTTGAGTGGCATGTTCATAATATGAAGATTTCATTCGCTTTCTCTACGACAAAATAAATGCCATCATGTGGAGTCGCATCCCGGACTTAATGCTTAATTTGGTTATTTCTACAGCGATTGTGCTTATCTTCATGCATTATTGAACGGAATCTAAAATTTTAGTTGATATCTGTTTCGCATACTACAATGCCAAATAGATGCATTATATTAATTTGTAAGAAAACTAGCGCATTACTATAATTTTATAGCTGAAAATCACATATCACGTCGTCGAAATATTTTCAGCTTTCTCTTCTTGTCAGTCCGGATTAACAAAGCTCCGTAGATAATAATGCGTTTTCAAAAGCTTAACACCTTAATTGGTCTATGATTATTTTTGCAGACGAAGAGTGAATTATGTGGTCTGTCTGTAGACGATAGACAGAGACAGAGAGGAGCTTTTGAATGCTGATGATCAAGATCATGCTGAGTGGCTTTACTATTCACTACGACGAACTTACAACTATGTGTGTGTATTATTTTGTGTGATATAGGCCAACGACCGGAGGTATCTCAAATGTCCTGCGGCAGTCTCGGTTGGCTTACTCAAAAAATTCATTCGGATGAAGTACGGACTCATCGGACGACTATAGGGTGAGCACACAATTTTCATTTCTAACAAGACGAATATCTTCAGCAGAATTATGATGCGACTTTGAAGGCACCCAGCTTCAATTTTTCAACCCTTTCTCGGCATATTTACTCAACGAGAAGCTTTCGGCGAGGGAAAATCGCTGGGCAAACTTTAAAAAGCTGTCAGGGATTTTGTTATATTAGAATTTTCAATGTATAGCGTAGAATCCTTGCTCTGGTAAAATCATCTAGTATCTAGCTGGCCGGGCAGAGCGAAGTAATTTCCTAATGAAAGGGAGAGGGTGAGTTTGTGAATTGAGGCAGAGAGAATGCCCGATGCAATTCTGAGCCCGGAATGAAAGAGGAAGTCGTTTGAGGGGAAATGGGAAATGCCCTCACTTCCAGCTCGAAATATGAAGGGAGGGGAGCCTTGAGGGCTATTCTTGGACCAGGACATGCATTACATTGGTGATAATTGAGTCCTTTAAATTTTGAACGCCAAAAGCCGACAAGAAGGGAACCAAGACATGAAAGGTCTGGTTTTGCGGGTGTGAAGGAACAAGAGGGTACTTTGCATGTCAGATCAGAGTCAGTGCGGTGCGGGTGCGGGGGTGACTTCTTCTCTGTAAACGTGTATATCAATGCTAAAATGGGTTACACAGGTTTGGCTCAAGAAAGATGCATACCGCTAACAGGGACTTGACTTTATATACGAGATAATCCAATTGTATGGTCGGGAATTTGGCTAAACATTGAATACATTTATTATGTCATTTGGTTCTGTGACGAGCTTTCTGCGAGCGAAGCACGATGAATGCCCATTGGCAGAGCCGCGTCACCAAACCAGCTATACAGTCCTCCTGCTATTCTAAAATTAGTTTTTCAAGGGACGCGACAGGACAGAATGATGCCAATCTTGAGAGATCTCGGCCCCTCGTCATTTATCAGATCTGTCGAGTAGAAGGATTTGATTTGCTTAGGAGCCTACCGGCACTTATGAGCCGAGTTATGACAGAATAAATAAGTTTATAGTCTGCCTTTGCCTCGACTTCCCTTTTATAAATGGTTTTAATAGGATAGGATTTACTTTATTATTTCGTACTTGCATTTCTGGAAAGCCGATATAAAACCTTGGCTCAGGTATTTCCTATTTCGTATCTCGAGACTCTGATTGACTGACAGTTTGACTTGAATTGGATTGGATTGGGATTTGGAGGATGAGAATGTCGCGTTTTCCTTGCGTAGCGCCTTGTATTCTATACCGTAGCTTAGCTCTGCATCCAGTCTATCTGAAATTTAATTTTGAGCAGTATCTGTTCTGTAAGATGTTTTTTTTTAAAGATGCACTCTGTAGCCTTGAGCTTCATCCAAGGCTTAATAGCTTGCCATGGTTTGCGTTTGCAATTTGCAATGAATCTTCAGGGCTTCAGGTAATCAAATGGAATCGATACTCAAGATCAGACAACATTATTCTGCTTTCATTCTATGAAGAGTTAACCTAAAAATACGATTACGCGCTCTCTGTGAACTGTGAAAAAACAATTTGAGAAATTTTTAAGCCTTTCCTAAAACCTCATTTGTCTTGAATCTAGTGCTTCTAATTCAGAAACCTTGCATTTGAACCTTAATTCTAGTCTGTAAGTCAGAAATTATCGGTACGTCAAGCCAAGAAACTGAACGGCAGAGAGCCGAGTCAAAAGTGGGTGGGCAAGGTTGGGTGGCTGGTGTGAACTTGAAGCTCGGGCTAGACTCCTATTGTCACATATGCCAGCAGCAGAATAGGTTCATGGGATGAGGGCTTTTGGCTTTTGCACTGCTCTCCCTGTTACGTAATAGGAATAATAATGGTATAGTGGAGATCGATAAATCTTTCCCAGCTAGCTCTATCCCTCCTCGTCCACGTAAACTTCCTCTACTACGCTACGATCATCTTTAGTTGTGTTTCTGTATGCTTGAGATGAGGGAGGACGATAAGCCAAAGATGAGCCACTTTTCCTTATGGAGAAGACGAAGAAAAAATAGGGCCTCTGCTCTGGTGTATAATGAACTTCATTAATTTGACTCGAGAGCTCATTTATCCCAAGATTTGGGACAGGCAAACCGGCTGTTTTTGGGCTCCGCTTCTGCAAATAAATAAGCGCTTGTACACATTCATCGCATGCTGTTCGACTAAGCACGTTCTAGTGATAAAGTAGGGCTGAAATACGGTCGAAAAAAAATCATAATAAAATAAGAAAACAGATCGAAATTTTGGTTAAAATTTTCAGGGAACTTCCACTGGCTTTCGTAATCTGTAGAAATTTTACGGCTTTCTCTCAAGTGAAAGTTTATGCTTTCACCAAATGACAAATATATGACACCCGCCTTTCCACACCGTCACCCTGACCTCTACCTATTTGTTTTGATATTTGATATTTTGTTTTTCTGCCACGAAATTACAAGTTCTTCTGGCTTCTGTCTATAAATGTCAGATCTGGAATCTTCGCTTCTGTACGTTTTGACCTCAAATCAACCCCTTGAGTGCAAATGTCGATATTTGCTAATGGCCTGGAGATCAGGAAACGGGGAAAAGGATGCCCGCATGAGTTCGGTTTTCGTCTTATATCCTCGTGGTATAGTAAGTATTTTGATTCGACATTTGAACGGACTCTGATTTTTAATCGCCTCGGTGAAAGCAGAAAGACACAAGCATGTTGTTATCTACTTCATTCATATTCAAAGCCAGAAAATGCCTCAGAAATCAATGAGTCATCGAAGGCTTGACTGGGGAGATCAATACAAGTAAGTGTACTGAAGCTACACAATCTCCACCCCTTGCAAGCCCTTCCCAAAGGGTCGCTTGTAAAGGGCCACCCTCCGAATCCCTAATTGGTTCTCTATGCTCAGCTGCCAAAGATGGAAAACTCGGGTAAAGCTGCGGCACGGCTCCTGGCTTCTGTTACTAGTTATAACAATAACGCATTATTCACGGCCAAGGACCATCTATGGTTCTGGCGGCCGCCCAGGGAATTTTTCTTGTGTTCCTTGATGCCACGATGATGGAAATAAACTAGGTTTTATTTTATTTTTAATTAAATTATGGAAAGTCCCATACATAAGCAAAAATTAGTTTGGTTCAGTGATTCTGTTAGGCCTGGAGAATTTGGTAATTTTAGCTTTAGCTCATCCTGTCAAAGTTTTCGAGTATACTGATAAAACCTACGAAAAATTATTGGGATCCAAATATTGCCTGGGTCGCATATACGGTATCAGTCTACCCATAATGGTAGCTTAATTCTCCTCATAAAAAAGTCTGTTGCGCTTGAAACTCGGAACAACGGGAAAATTCAGAAGCCAGAGACCAAGAACCTTAAAGTTGCTGTGGAAGATGTCGACAGCCTCGAAGTGGAGGGGGTGAGTAGAGGAAGGGTGAGGGTGAGCTGACATTGAGGCATATATGCTATGCTTATAGAACCCGGGGGTTGAACGGAACAACCCCCAGTTGAATGGACTCTGTAGAACAAGGTTCTTCAGTATAAGGAAGTGAAGATGAAGCCCCAAAAATGGACCAGAAGATGCGAGATGAGAACTCTCACAGAATAATGTATAATCGCCTCTGCTAAGCTAACCCACCGATATATTTTGACCATTATTTATAAGTTTTTGCCCATTAACGAAGGCCCATTCTACCTAGTGCATAACATTGATGATTTTCGATTGTGATTTTGTATGCCTTTTTCGTGTATTTTCAGGGGCCATTCAAATTTTTAAAAAATCGCCAACAATACTTTTTTAAAAAATTACTGCATAGGTTCGTACGGGTAAGTATTTCAGGTTTTCGATGCTCTAAAATTGTTCCGAAATTCTGAATGAAGATTGATAAAAAAACTCGCAACCGTCAGCGTGAAACGCTTCTCCTGTGCCTTTAATCAACCCCATTCTATGCTACATGGACCACTTCACCCCTCCCTTCGCTTTTTCCATTTTCATCCCCCATTCCATTTTATTAACCCTGCGTAAAAGCCTTGTGATGTAATTTGTAATTCCAGTTCCACTCGGCGGACCCAATATCGAAATCCCAAACCCACCACGAAAGCCCAGCGCAGCGTCTCATTCATTAGTTGTTGAGCTAAATAAGCTAAGCTGTTGAGGCTAAATTTTGAAACTCAAGTACCTACTGCCAATAATTAATCGTAAATCGTGTACCATGAATTCAGATAACTTCTACAGACAAAAAGATTTATGGTTGTAATATTAAAACAGTAAATTAAGACTGAATGCATATAAATTAAAATTACAAAGGATAGTTCAACATGACATCCTGTTTCGCCAACTCGAGCAACATAGGATCATCGAAGAACTTATTGATGGCCACGTCTTCACTCAAGCCTTTACGACGACGAGTTTTGACCATAAACTCACGAGCCAAATGATTGGCAGGTTGGGGTTCCAGTGGCTTGATTATAATACTCTTGTCCAGTGGATCTCCGGGCACGATCTGTAAAATGAAGCAAATACAGATATTGTAATTTTAAACCACTAATTATACATCCAACGTTTTCAATTATATCGGAAGTTCAAAATGGCTTTTACCATACCTGCCAATGATGAAACACAGAGAGGCAGAAAGCCTGCCCTTGTGTATGAGTTCGTAAATCCGTTTCGAATCCAAAGGAATCAATTGCTGGAACAAACGCCTTGATAGCGTACAGCGGTGAACCAGGGACAGGAGAATCCTGGGTTACGTGACCACGTCGACGGGCTAGGACAGTGTAAACGGCGGAAACACAATCGGCTGGAGCCACGACTTCCACGAAGAGGTAAGGTTCCATCAGCCTAGGAGTTGCCATAAGGAATGCAGAGTATGCCACTCGTCGGGCCGTTGGAATTACTTGACCTGAAATAGAAAATTAAATCGTAAGTAGATCGCTTTCTCCAGCAAATTTCCGCTACAAAAAAAATCTTGCCACAAACCTCCACCACGATGAATTGGCTCTTGAGAAATGGCTGCATCCAAAATCTTAAACTTGACATTTCGAATTGGTTCTTCACAAAGTGGACCTTCACGAGAGCCCCATTGGAATCCCTGAATTTCGAAATTCCGAATCAGCATAAGTATGTAAGCTCAGAATTCAAAGCAATAATGCAACATAAGTTTAAAGACATACCTGAACGATGGAATCCTTCACTGAATTTAACAAGGTCTTGTCGACCTCTGAAGGAAGAGTGTCATCAACCAAAATATTAGGACCATTGTTATCGGGACCAAACGCCCAAATGGAACGAGCCGCGAGTAAGTCCCAGTCGTATTTGGTTTGGAAGAATTCTCCGAGTCGTTTTCTAAATTATCGAAATTAGAATACATAATTTATTCAGCACTTCAGAAGTTTTGCCAACATAAAAATCTGTTTCGCTTACTTGTTCCATCCAATGCTCACAACTTCATTCTCAATATCCTCAGCTAAGCCCTTCTCCAAGGGCTCTGAAATCATTGTCAATTTATTCTTCTTATTTGGAGTTTCTGCGAAACACTTTAGAGATGAAGTCTCAACCACTGTTTCACAGAAACAGACCACAGGATCGGCAACTTTGATGTCTGCAAAGGTAACCATTGTAATTAGCTAAGGATACACACGATTTCGCGCAAAGCTTTTAGCGTAGGGCCACACTCACCGATTTCGGAATACATTTTCCTCAAATCATGCATGACACAGTCCAAGTACAGCTCCCCTGTTCCAAGGATAACATGCTCTCCAGATTCTTCAACTTTAGTTGAAACCAATGGATAAGATTTGTTCACTTTCCTAAGTCCATCCAACATTTTTGGTAGTTCGGAAGGATTTACAGGTTCGACTGCAATTTTGATGATACTTTGTGTATTGAAATGAAGTGGTCGAAAAATGTAGAGATCTTCTCTTGTCTTGGGGCTGACAATTGTTGAGGTTTTTACTACAGACTGGTCAATGCCTTCAATCAAAACCCAGTTTCCAGCTGGAACTCGGTTGACTTCAATTTTGTACCTGTTAAATTCAGGGATAACAGATAAATTAAAAATGCCCGATTCAGATTTGTCTGATTTATGTTGTAAAACCTTTTTACCTTGCTTCGTAAATCCAAAGTCTGCCCACACTCAATATTCTCGAATCCTCCTCATCAGCCAGAGAGTAGTTCTCTCCAAGAACTCGTACAGATTGATTGGAGTGTAATGTTCCGCTGAAAACACGTCCAAAGACATGGAAGCAGACGCAGTCCTCTGTTGGATACATTTTGCTGGTGTGTACGACCAAGGTACCCTAAAATCAAACCAGAGCTCAAAACTTAAGGTTCAGTAAAAAAGTAATATCATCAATTGGTCAATCCAAATTCGTAATTAACTTACATCGGAATCGCATGCCAGCATATCTTCAGCAATATCTGAATCCAGTGGTCCGGTATATGCATGACTCAATTTACTTTTTGCATTTTCACTTGGTGATGGAATATGATCCGCCACCATTTGTACAAATCCAGAAAAGTTTCCAAGAAACCGTTGAAAAATGAGACGAATCAAAGGCCGAATGTTAAGTCTCGATTCTTCTTTTGTCAAACGAATTCCTAATTCTTCACAGAGTCCAGGTAAACAGGTGTCAACATCTCCAACGATCTGAGGGAATAATTTGTAGGATGTAGAATCGTATCGATAATGCTTAAAATGACTTGTTATTTTCGGATACTTACCTGAGAAAACACCTTGTACACTGGCTCAAGAATGAATTCAACAAAACTGCGTTGAGTTGATGGCGTCGGGGCTTTCTTGCAGAACTTCCGACTAAAATTAAATTGATTTTGTTAAATATTGCATTAACCATTAGATTAGTATAATCGCATGCTAAGTTAATTTTTAGTTCTTACGTCTTAGGATTGAAGTAAGCATCACCCCAGAGCCTTTCAGCAAAAGCATTGATATTCAGCTCTCCGTAGATTTCCGAATACAGATGAGCAAAGGACTTGAGTGTGAAACAAAGTGAATATTGGGAACTTGCAAAGCAAACATTTCCCAGAACTGGTGACACAAATATGTCCTGTCCCTTGTCATCACTGTAGAGGGAAAGAAGAGCATTAACTTCTTCAATAATGTGCTTCATTTTGTAGTAGGCATCAGCTGGAGGAAGCTTGAGTTCCAGCATGAGACGATCGATTTTATTGATGCAGATCGTGATTGCCAGGCGTTCCTAAATCATATATAAAATTGGTTAGGTAAACTTTTCAGAGCCTTGTAATTTCTATTTTCGTAGGCCTGAATGTTTACCTGCACAGCATGCTTCAAAATCCGTTCAGTATTCAACATGACACCTTCAGCAGCGTCAACGAATAAAACGATGCCATCACAGATCCTCATCGAGGCTGTGACTTCATCAGAGAAGTTGACATGTCCAGGAGTGTCCATAATATTGAGCAAGAATGACCTGAAAAAATTGAGCACGTTATGACGTTATATCTTGTTCGCTTGTAATGACATTTGTCCTTAATGTGAATTCTAAAGGTATTACGTACTTGCTCTTGACATCCTGCATAACAACTGTAATAGGCATGGCCTTTGTCGTAACTCCACGATCCTGTTCCGTAACCAATGTATCCGTGTAGCGGACCAGAGCCTTGTCAACACTTGGATTCAAAACTAAATCTGGATGAGTCTGTTCTACGAGACAATCCACAAAACTTGTCTTTCCGTGATGCAGTTGTCCCACAATTCCCACGTTCCGAATTAGCTTAGAATTGTCCATCAAATCTGCCAGAAATCTAGTTTCAAAGAAATGTAACGGTTAGGAATCTCTTACAGGATCCTCTGAATCTTAAATTGTTCCTTCAAATTCAAATAGGTTTTACTCACTCCATGTCATAAGTAGTCCTTGGCAAATCCTTCTCCACATGCTCAAACTTAATCTTACGAATGGGTTTAATAATTGGTTCAGTAAGTGGCTGAGCATCTTCTTCCTGAACAATAGTTTCTACTTCCGGACCATAGACTTCCAGGGCCGACGGATAGTATTTTTTATCTTCATGAAGTACAATGCTAGTTGACATGGAGGAGGCTGGCTCCGGTTCTGGTCCGTCTGCGTCCATTTCTTCATCCTGAAATAAAAGAGAATTAGTTAGTTGAATGGTTTTAGATGCATTCGTTTTGCTCATAACAAAAATTGAGAATGCCGAATGCCCATTACACTAGACATTGCATTAGGTTTAGGTTTAAGAACTGCACTTAATAGCTGCGTACGTCATACGTGACTTAATACACAATAGATAATATTTTGATAATTAGAATAGAATTAATTATTTTTATCTTACATCATAATCCGGTTCGTCATCTTGCGGCTCGTCCTCCTCTTCTTCTTCGTCCGAGTCGAGGTCAGGACCAATGTAGTTACCAAACTCGTCGTACAGGTCACCGTCCATCTTCCTAACCTGACGTATTGACACGTAATTAACTGCAAACAATTAAATTAACTTTCTATCCAAATCAAAACACGCAATGCCAAACTTTCACCCGCTAAAAAAGTCGACAGAGAAATGATGCCGAAAAGCCGGAGATGTGTTCAAATTTCAAATACTCCACAAAGTACACGGGGCAGCTGGCACGATTTAGGCGTTATGCTGCATTCTCGATACGCACGATTCTTTGTACGGCGATGAACTGCGACAGCGATTTGGGTTGCGATTTGAGATTTGAGATTGGGACGTCAATTTAAAAATTAAAGTACTAGATTTTCATTCTGGATTGCTCTAGGATTTTCAATTTACAGAAAAATTACAAAATATTTTGTTAAAATTCCCGTAAAAGCTCATTTTTCTGGTAAGTTTCCTGTGTCAAAGAGCTTAATTTGCTGCTACCCGTTATTTTAGAAATGCGCGTAAGCAAAATGCCTACTATTTTATTTAGAAGCCTTAAAATTAGCTATTTAGATAACTATACGTAGAGAATAGAAATACTTCATTAAATCTGTGTTATATGATTCTTTAAAGAAATGCCGCAACCAGCAAGAACCGTCGAAGTCGTTCCCTACGACCCTTCATGGCCAAATAAATTTGAAGAAGAAGCCCTACGTATCCGCCAAGCCCTTGGTGACAATTGCATCCGAATCCACCATATTGGTTCCACTTCCGTTCCTGGCTTGGACGCCAAACCAATCATCGACATGATTCCCGTTGTTCAGAACATTTTGCTTCTGGATTCCGCTGAAATTGTCAAAGCAATGGAAGGAATTGGTTATGCTGGAAAAGGTGAAAATGGTATTCCATTCCGAAGATTTTTCACGAAGGCATTAGCCGTAAATGTCCACGTTTTCGAAGAATCCAGTCCAGAAATTGAGCATCATATCAGCTTCCGGAACTATTTATGTAATAATCCAAATGTCCGGAAAGAATATGCGGAGCTCAAGAGGGAACTTGCTGCAAAATATCCTAATGATATCGACAAGTATTGCCTTGGAAAGGCGGATTTTATTAACGCCGTTGGAAAGGCCACTGGTTTCGAAGGTTTCTTCATACGAAACTGCTTCACAGGAGCCGAGTGGGAAGCTTTTCATAATATTCTCGGAATTGAGCAAGGAATTTCTGAATATTCCAAGGAAAATACGAAATTGCATGTCGACGGTGATAACCAAAACTTTTATTTTGTTTTATGCAAAGGTTCCACTCTGACCGCTGCGGGTCATGTAAGACTGCTTCGCCCAGATTCTGCCGAAATCGTGGCCTCAGCAGTAGCAAAAAAAATTCCAGCAGGAAAGTATTCATGAAACCGAATTTCTGAAATTACTAGAAGTATGGATTAAGCACCGTGGATTCAAGTTTATCAAAAAGTAATAAAGGAACGATGAAAACTAGTAGACAACAAGACTTTAATTTTGTTTAGGTCTTGAAGGTCTGATAGGTTAAAGAAAAGTATTTCACCGCAGTATTTTTTCCTGGTCAGAATAATTAAAATTAACACGCTAATGACTAATTTTAAGTTCGCGTTGAGCTGCATTGATAATTGTAGTTTCAGCAGCTGTGGTGCTAAGCACTGGTCAATCAGAAGTATTCACATGGCTCAGTTCCAAAATAGCGATCTCCGAAATTGCCGATTCCCGGCATGACGTGGAATTTTTCGTTAATTCCAGGATCCACGGCCGTGGTAACGATTTTGACACGTGGAAAGGCGTAAGCGATTGATTGTACACCTATAAAAGCACGGAATTTTATTAACTAAAGATAAGATGGTTTCAGGATATGAAATCTGACATTACTTACCGCTGTCAGCCATGAGCAACGATAGAAGCATAATATTTTCCTCAGGAACGTCATGGTCGAGTAGGACTTTGATTGCCATCATTGCTGCTGCACCTGAGCATTTAAAAATACATAGGTATTCAAGTAAATTCATTGTTGCCGTCAAAGAATTGCTATTTTGTTCGATTTGCTCCGCTCCTTGATTTACCTGTAGCGACAGTAGCATCCATGACCATAATATTATAATCCGCAATGTCGCTAGGAAAGCGGTAGTAATGAAGCTCTGGTTCTCCAGTCCGATCATTGGTTTGAATAAGAATCTTGCCAATTCGAATATCCTTGCAAACTTCATTCAAAGCTTGTTCCATGGTCTCACCAGCTCTCAAGATGGACACTCCACAGATCTTATTCGTACTAGCACGCTTTCCTTTATATAAAAATCCTTGTGGAGTCACCACCGTGGTGTCCTGTAAATAGAACCAAATTAAGTTCGACAGTTCAGAGGGTAACATAATAATGAAGATCCCGTCCCTTGGATAAAACTTTCGAAACGACTTTAGTTCTCAGTTTTCAAATAGTTTTACCGACATCGACCAATTTTAATTAGTTTGTATTCGTATGTAAACACCGAATGTTATTGCGTGGAAGAAATAATAAATTGTTGTACATAAAAAACTTTAGTTCTTCTTTTGTACGAATATAATTTTCTAATACCTTGAACGGCAACAAACTCAGAGCATACTCAATCAACAGTCGGATGAGGCGTTTTGAATAAAAGATGAATTCATCTCTTGGCGTCTCAATGGATCGGATGAACGTGTGCAAGCCAAAGATCTGCCAAATATTAGGAATAGCTAATAAACTTAAAATCAGGTCTTATGCCTGAAATCATTAATCCGAAATTCTGATAGGCGTTTATCGCTGATTTTGAAAGCTAACCTGAGGAGTCGACGGAAGAAGAAATAATGAATCTGGAGACGGAACATTATTCTCGAGCATTGAAAATGCTTCAGCCAATTTCTCTCGAACTTTGAATCCACGACTGTAATAAATTTCCTATAAGTACTTCGTATTTCATGTGCGAATTTGCGGATTCACAGATCAAAAATTATCTTACAGCCTGGAGCTGTCCAATGACATGCATAACGATCAAATTTATAGCCACTTTGTTGTCCCCGCCTCGTGGCACGATTATGTCGGCAATGGCCATCTGAAATAACAATTGGAATTTAGAAGGACTGACCAACCTACTTTTAATTCATTTTACTGCCTACCTGTGGCTGAATATAACGATCAAAGGACGGCTTGACATGTTGACAGTACTGTTTTAGAACTCCTTTCAAGTCCCGTCCCCGCTCCGTAATGTCACGTCGAAGTCGGCGTACAAGTCGAGTGTCCGCATCCGTGTCCACAAATACTTTGACGTCCAGGAGCTGATAAAATTTCGAAGAGTTAGTTAACGGTCAAAATCTTTAAAGTAATTTATGCAGCATACTGCTCATCTTACATCTCTAACAGCCGGGTTATGGAAACAGAGAATCCCCTCAAAAATGATAACATTTGCTCCGTACATTGTTTTCTGAAATGTTAAATTATCAGAGCATTATTATTTATTCTAAAATGCACAGGTACAACTTGACCTTGTGAAATAATTACTGTTTTAGCTTCTCGTCCATGGGTCACAAAGTTGTAGACCGGAACTTCAACTTTCTTCCCATCACGAAGTCGTCTAAGCGTTTCACAGAGTAATTCCATGTCAAAAGCGTCAGGATGGTCAAAATTGTATTCATTCATAGCAGCTTTGTGATGATTGTTCTTCATTCAAAACCTATGGGATAGAACATCATATAAAAATCATTCATTTTGAATGTATAGCATTCCAGTATCCTAAATCGAAAATAACCTAGACGTAGCCTGAATATTGACATGATGGCAAAAAATTCATTCATAGTAAGATCTTCAGCTAAAGTTGAAATCAGACCCTGTGATTCGAAGACGCTAAATCTACAGTTAATCTGTCTTTGTCACAATCAGCCATGTCAGCGTTACATAATCTTGACTGTGATATAAATCAAAACTGTCTGTGACATCGAAACTGTCTAATGCTACAGGCTACAGTAAGGACCAACACCCGAGTAAGACGCTTAAACTAAGCCCAAAATTACATACTCGGCGTAATACTATTAACCTGAGATGAGCTAAAGCTATCCATAGCATCATTATCGGGTCTAACGTATAACCCATGACGAATTATAAATTACGATTCGGCCGAAAATAACTGTACAAAGTACATTTTATTGCCTGTGAACTAAGCTATAAAATAATGATTAATTGCCATCAAGTCTGGCGTCTTAGGTTGAAGGTTCCCTGGAATAAACGCAGGCATTGCAAAAAAAGATTTGAAGATGACCGTTATCGCGTCTCTGCAGGAAAGGTTCAAAAGTTTATAGAGAAGTGCGACATTAGCTGTTTTATCTCTGGATTCGAGTGTTTTTCTCAAGGCGCCGAGGTCAGATTTCGTACTCAAGAGGACTAATGTCATCGTTATTATTTTCCATGATATTTAAGTTTACAAAGAGTAAGTGAGGCGTGGGTTGAACTTAAGATTAGAACTTTTTTTAGTCAAATGAAAATGATAATGTAATGATAAATGAATGTAAGTAGGTACTCAAGTCAGGTACCGAAGTACATATTCACCGGATATTGATATTGTTAGCCACAATAAGCAAACACTTCTTCGGAATCGTACATCGTAACTATAAATTGTAAACGGAACTTGACTCGTTTACAATTCTCCAGAAACGAGTCAAGACTCTGTAGTGTAGCATCGTAATTTTTGTGAGATTCGCATTACGTTATTGTGAGCCGCGAATGAATTAGCAATACTGGACTGGAAGTATATGTTTTGAAAATCGGAAGTACAAGGCCGCCATTGCGTAACTGAATAGCTAATAAAAATGAGCAACCGTTAACAATATTTACGTTCGATGTCGGGCACGCTGTACAATTAGACAAGCTATCGAAGGCATCGTATTCCTATTTTATCATCGACATCAATTTGGTTGAATCGTTGAATGAATGATTCTTTCCGTGGGTACAAAACCAACTAGGCATTTTTATTCTATAAGATACAATTAATGAGTAACACAGTCTAACCTTGTAAAAACAGTCCTGTGATAGTCTCGTCACCCATGGAACATTTAATTCCTCAATAATTTTGTCTGCTACGGTGGTTTTTCCACTAGCACTTCCGCCAGAGATTCCTATAATGGAGGTCAAGGTCATTTAAATATCATAATAAATGGTTATCGTTTTAATTTGTAGTTCTAAATTCATACTTTTGAAGAATCACATCGTGGGAAAGTGGTAATAAAATTTAACGAGAGGGGTTTGACATATATAATGAATGAAAATGCTGAGCATTGGGTATTATTACTCGAGTTCGAGATTCGCTCAGTCTCAGGACATTCGATTTATTACCAATACTCAGGCGTCAGTATAAATTGCCAATCGATCTTTTTAATTATACTGACGTAGCATTAGCTGAGCGTGAGAACGCGAAAACTGATGCCAAAATTAGATTTAGTAGAATGAAGTTTGGCTCACCTATGAGACATGGCTCCATATGCTGCCCCGCTGGGTCATACCATGGTGGGCGCCCTGCTGTGTAAATCGTTCTGGTTGGCGTACGGAGAATCGGCGGATTCTTGACCCGTGAAGTCGATGCAGATAGAGTCCGACGCCGGCCAGATTTCGGTGATTTGGGCGGTGGTGGTGTCGGACCTGTAATCATAGATGTGGTTAGCGTTTAGCAAAGACCACACCACATTGCATCGATCGGTGTTTTGATAACCGGAGTTTAAATTGACGCTCACCCGTGCGGGTCACGCCAAACTCCGGTTCGGTGTCATTCTCCGAAACAGTGAAGTGAAGAGATTCATGGTCCACATAGCCACAGTCACTGTAATAAAATAATTACCTGAACATGATGGACCATCTTAAAATCTGATTTTCAAATCGCATCATTAAATACCTTCCATTTTCTATTAGTTTTTGTCATGAGTATTGCATATATGCTCAAGGTTCATACACGATAGTAGCAGTGGTCTGATAGCTTTCTGTCAATTATTTAAGGCTTTTTGTTTATTAATGAAAAAGTAATCAGTAATTAGTTAATCGAAAAATGCGGGATTATGAGATCAAGATTTTATTCTAGGTCCCTATATATTCCAAGCATATTTCAATTCGTTATTGACAGCTGACAGATCAACCATTCACATACAGGCTCACGTCAGGCAGTTAGCCTCAGCACTAACATTAAGTTAAATCCAATAGATGAAGATTTACGCGAGCAAAACAGTACAAAACGGCACATTTCATATTTGAACATTCATGGTTGGTGAAAGTGCTGGAGAAAGTCCTGGAGAAAGCAGCTTCAAAATTAAACTATTATTTCCTAGTATTAAGCGTCGCTCTAGTAGTTGAAAAAATTAAATAACATGTGAGCGACGCAGAAATGCCGTATAATGCTTAATAATGTGAGGATTTCCATAAAGTTTAAAATAATTTAAGGCTGAAATTAACGACTTTTTTCAAAATTAAAACTAAAAAATGCTTTTACCTCTCAGAGCTCGCAGAACTCGGCGGATCCTTAATGACATAAGACGATGCGATCGAGTGACGGTGAAGCGGGTACCTGCGTAGCCATTGTCCTTCTGTCCTGTCCTCGTAAAGTCGTCAAAGGTCAGGTCAAGTCAAACTGTCACGCAGAGTCCAACTTTCACCGTCCACGTTGTTGTCCACGTCGAACTTGGGGAATGAATGCGTCCGGCTCTCCGAAGCGTTCTAAACTGGCGCGGAGCCTCAGCAGACTCTTCTGTGTACACAAACGTGATAGCTCTCGCCTGCCTGGCTGACTGGGTTGCAAAATACTGCACGGCGTTTATATTACAAAATAAAAAAAGAGGGTTTTATAGCGTTATCGGAATTGAAAGCAAAAAAGTCGTGTCTTTAACCCTTGCTTTCTTAAGACGTAGCTTATAAGACGCCTGTTCAAACTATAAAGGGTGAGTTTTAAGATATCAAATACAAGATTTCTTATAAAACATCTGTTTTTATTCATTATTGAGTAAAACCGGCAGCGGCAGCATTATTATCGTGCAATAGTCGCTATAAATTCAGCACTTCGCTTCTGCAGCATTATACATAACTGTCTTTGATTTTGACAAAATGCCATCCTTACATAATTTATTATTATGTACTTTAACAGGACTAATATTATACTGTGACAGTGGCAGTAGCATTGACGTAATGGCTGACTCAAACCCGAACCCGAAAATCTTGGTTTTCGGCGGAAACGGCTTCATGGGCTCGGAATTAGTTCATAATTTAATAACCCAAGCTAAATACGAAATATTCCTAGTTTCTCGTGGAAATTGGTATTTTGACAGTGAAACACGAATCAAGCCGTTTGTAAATCATTTAATCTGTGATCGAGAACATTCTGATTTGGAGAACTGTGTTGAATTGATGGAAGTGATTGCAGCGAATTCGTTTGAAGTAGTCTATGATTTCAGTGCCTATAAACCGGAAGTACTTCAAGAATCTGTGGAGTTATTGAACGGAAAGGCAGGGTTGTATGTTTATATCAGTTCGGATTCGATTTATGAAGTTTGCGTGGAAAAGGGGGTTGGAAGGTTGAGTCGAGAAGAAGATGGAGTTCGACCGGAAGCGGAAGCAGATCAGGATCGATTAAATGACCTAGATGAGTATGGACATGAGAAATTCGGTGGGGAAGAGGTAGGCCTTAAGAATTCTGAATTTCTGAGTTTTTGATGTCCAGTTTTCCGAATAGCCAAGGGATTTACCCTGATTTCATCAAATTTTTCGATTTTTTTCAGGTCTTGGTAGCGAATCGAGCCTCCGGCGGAGTTCCATACCTGATTGTTCGTTTACCCGATGTTCTAGGTCCACGCGATAATACCGAGCGCATTTGGGCGTATATTTTATGGATTCAGTTTTACGAATTTATTAAGGTAAATTACAGTAACGGTTAAAAGATTAGCCTATGTATTTCGAAGAAAATTCGACGCAGTGAATCTAGGGTAATTGTCTAATTTGAGGAACGGATATAGGAGGGGCATCTATTAAAAATCCTTTAATTATAATGTTGAAATTATTTAATAAATTAAATGGCATTTTCAATTTACATAATGAAATATTCTTTTTCAGGTTCCAATCTTCATTCCAGAAGAAGTCCGAAATCTCCGGACATCTTATGTATACGTTAAAGACGTGGTTCGAGCCTTATTCCACCTAATCGACAAGGGCATCAAAGATGAAGTGTACAATGTTGGTTTCGAGAATACACTGACTTTGCAAGATTTGATTCTGACGTTAGCTAAATTACTTGGGAAGGAAAGAGAAATTGCATTCGATTATTCCAAGAATAAACGAAGTTTTCATCTATTTCCATCTGTAACCCGCGGCGGAGTTGACGTTTCAAAGTTGAAAGCAACTGGGTTCCAGGCCACGGATTTTACTTTGGCTATGAACGTAAGTTATACCCATAAATATTATGGAATCCTGCAAGGTCGATCTTTATAAAATTTTTATGGGTGTACTTCTATTTGTAAGCATATTTTTTTTTTAAATATTGGACGGCGATTTTTTACAGGAAACCGTGGAATACTACAAGACTGCATTTTTTACTCAAATTTCGGAACGGGATGATGCTGTCCACATGCTCACGAAAACTGTGATTAGTCGAGAACGGAAAGGAGAATTTCTTCGATTCATTGATCGAGAGACTTCACATGTCCCAGAGCACAATGAACTTTAAAATCTCCAAATTTTTAAATCAAGAAAATCGGACTATTTAAATGTATTCCTGATATGCTAGGCTAATTGCCTTGATGCACGCAGAGGGGTGAAATTTTAGATTTAACATGCTATATATGTAATTACAATTTGTACATTCAGAAACTGAATAAATTACGGAGACTGACCTCAATTTTATGATCTGAAGATGGGTGCCAGAGTTCGAGTTACCTAACCTAACTAATTGTAATTTAATAATTATCAATTAAATATAATTTAAAATATTGTTGTTACTTTTGAGCGACGCAAATTCGACTATTCATCTAATTTTTTATTAGAACATGCAGCGATTTCATATTTGAAGTCCGCCATTTTTAATCTTGCTGATAAACTACTAAATAAATCGATTAACTGGCTAACGCCGCCTCATTTAACAGATAATAAATTTTTGTGATTTATTTGAGAACTCCATTCCAACCAAGAAAGCAAGGACGGTGAAAAAACCAAGAACAAATAGCCCGATATTTCGGACTGAATACTTGTGTACGTGTACAAATATATGGTTAGTTATCTGTCTATCTAAACTTGATAAGTTGACGACGAAACATTGCCACCAGTTCCGGTCCAATTGGTATGAATATACTTTCCTGGAGCCTTGAGAAGCTCATAAGTATGAGCTCCAAAGTAGTCACGTTGGGCTTGGATAAGATTGGCTGGAAGGCGTTCCAGACGGAAGCCATCGTAGAAGGCAAGGGCAGTGCTGAAGCAGGGCATTGGGATTCCTAATTCAACGCTCTTGGCCACTACTTTTCTCCAAGATACTTGACAGTCCTTCATGGCTTTCAAGAAGAAGTCATCGAGGAGGAGGTTGGTCAATTTAGGGTCTTTATCAAAGGCTGCCTTGATGTTTCCAAGGAATGCACTTCGAAATAATACAACCACCACGCCACATCAGAGCGATTCCACCGTAGTTCAAGTTCCAGTTGTAAGTTTTGGCTGCTTCACGGAGGAGCATGAAGCCTTGGGCGTAGGATACGATTTTAGAGGCGTATAGGGCCTGGAAAATTTAGAAAAACAAAATTTTAATAAAACAATCAAAATCTTAGTTTCAAATCCGACAGACTTTTCAATTTAGATCATTAAAAGTAAGGATTGACTATGATAAATACCTTTTCAAGATGTCCAACGAATTCATCGACATCACCGTCGAACTTGACCTTTGATGGTCCTGGAAGGACTTTGGAAGCGGCTACACGCTCTTCCTGAAGAGATGAGAGGCATCGAGCAAAAACGGATTCTCCGATTAGTGTCACGGGGATACCGTAATTGAGAGCGGAAATAGCGGTCCATTTGCCGGTTCCTTTTTGTCCAGCGGAATCACGGATTTTCTCGACCAAGTATTCGCCTACAAATTCCAAAAAAATATTTTAATGTAGCTACTTTATACTAAAATTTAAGGTCGACACCGTTCATTGAGCCAAATTATTATTCAAAATTATTTTTAAAATTGTATAAAAATCAGGTTTTGTATTCAGTGCCAATCTATGGCCAATTCTTACCATCGGTATCTTTATACTTGAGAATATTGGCTGTGATTTCAATCAAGAAGGAATCCAAAACACCTTTGTTCCATTGAGTGAAAACCTGAATAATCATATGAATTTTTTGAAAGTTTAGTTTGGAGACACGGTCAATAATTATAAGAATTATCAATAAATACAACTCACGTCACTCATTTTCTGATTGTCCAGTCCGAGAACATCCTTCATGACATGATAAGCCTCGCAGATAAGCTGCATGTCTCCGTATTCAATACCATTGTGAACCATTTTGACGAAATGTCCTGAGCCGGACTCTCCAACCCAATCACAGCAAGGGTCACCGCCGACTTTGGCCGAAATGGACTGAATGGGTCATAAAATACATGTGTTAATCAGCATATGCTTTCGAACAAAGGCTTTGAACTGGTAACCAGGTTCATTACCTGGAAGATGTCCTTGATATGTGGCCATGCCTCTGGGTTACCACCGGGCATGATGGAAGGACCATACCGAGCACCTTCCTCACCTCCTGACACACCTGACCCAACGAAGAGAATCTGTTTCTTCTTCAAGGCCTCGGTACGCCTAGCTGTATCCTGGTACTCAGAGTTTCCACCGTCAATAATGATGTCACCGGGTTCCAAAAGTGGAGCGATCATGTCAACGAAGTCGTCCACTGGCTTTCCGGCTGAACCACAAAATTCCCCAGTTAACAAAGAAAATTTCACTGGTAAATTGACCATAAAGTACGGATGAAATACCATACCTTTAACGAGCATCATGACACGACGGGGCTTCTTGAGCACGCTAACCATTTCCTCAAGGGAGTGTGCTCCAATGATCTTGGTACCCTTGGCCTCATTGGCCAGGAACTCATCGACCTTCTGTGTAGTACGGTTATAGGCACACACCGTGAAACCATGGTCATCCATGTTCAGGATAATATTCTGACCCATGACGGCCAGTCCGATCAATGCGATATCAGCTCTGTGAACAAAACAAATTGATTCTTAATATAATGGTAAATCGGAAAATGTAACACATTGCGCTTTACCCGTGGGTGTTAATGAAAAATTTGACCAGTAATTGACAGCCATTGAATACGCAATCTACTGGTACATTATTTGCATGTAATACATAATATGCGATCTAACTGTAGGCCGTATCCCACAATCGAAATTGCATAATTCGAAGCTTTATAGCGATAAAGGCGGAGTGCAGTGATAACGAATTTTTACGCTAAAAATTATACGCGAAATATTGCAAGAGAAATCGCGGATTAGAAAATCAATAATTTATTTTAATAATGCTGAACCGGCGCTAACAATTTAGTTTAGATAATAGCGGCACTTATTAAATAGCGGTACTAACGCTGATCGAACACCCGACCTAAGCCCCGTCTGAAAATTGCAATTTCGACCACAAAACTTTGAAACAATAGTGCGAAAATGCCTCAAATCCACTAACTTTGCACTCATGATGGCTTCTTGTGTCGACTGCTGAGCTCCTTCTTCAAAAGTAGAATAATTCTTCCGTCCGCACTCCTGACCTTCACCGGT
>VNWX01000219.1:0-27057 GCA_009869905.1 Ceratophysella communis
AAATCGTCTCTAAAAGTGCATATTTTAGTGCATATTTCGGGGTTTTTGAGCGCATAATGACATACATATTTCGATGGTTTTTAGGGTATATGTTTTCCATCACTGATCATTAGTCGACGTCAATGCAATGAGTACTTAATGGTCATGACGTCATGAGTTTAGAGATCGACAGACGGACAGTTTAGCGCATGAGTCAAATGAAAGGTGACTACGAACTACGCAATTAGTTTTTTGCCTGTATTTCATATTTATATGGTACCAGCGTTCCTGCTGCTGAAAACAGCGTTCGTGCTGCTGGGTAAACCTTTTATATCTATTCGAGTCAGCACTTCATGCCCTTACCATTAGGTAGTTGCAGATTAATTTTTAATTCCCGATTGGGGTCACGATTTGACCCAAAATCTAATCAGTTGATACTCTTGACCTGTCATTTCCATTAGTGAAACAAGTTTCCCTTTATGTTTATTCGTTCAAGAGTTATTCTGTAAACGGACGGACAGACGGACGGCTCATTCCCATAAAGTGCTCGGCTGCGCTGTCGTCCCACTTAAAAAGGGTGTTATGTGTTAGGTATAAGATCGATTCGAACGGTTCGTAGGTACCGGGCCTCAACTGCTAGGGGCCCAAAATACACACACCAAGTAGTTAAAAATCAATTTTGCTTAACCTAAACCGGGGACAGTTCGAACCGGGCATCAAATTGCCTAAGGCCGGGGCTGCAGGCAACAGGCAATAGCGGGACTGCCGAGATCTAAAATACAAAACATATATAGCAAGTCACTCACAAGTCACAATGGAGAATAAGCCTAGACGAGAGCTCAGCAACAAGTTAGGCATATTCAATATCCGCGTTCCAGAGCTTAGCTCAAGCTTTGTAGTACACAAAGTAGAGAGCTAAGCTAAAACCCCAAAACTGAATCTGAAGCAAGGTTCCATTTAAAAAGTTCAATTTCCTCAACTATTTGCTCTCCATTATCCCATATTTGAAAAGGATCAGAGATCAAACAAAATAATGATCAAAGTTGAGTTCTTCCACTTCCGTCTTCCGCCCTCAATCATACATTTTGTATGTACTACTCTGACTCTATGTATGTAATAAAGAGTGCAGTGGAAGTAGCATAGTCTATAGAAATGCAGGCAAGTCAAGCGGACTTTGCAAAGCGCAGCAGCTCTAATTTCTAATTAAATTCTCTTTGTCAGAATTGAGAGGAAAGCCATTGAGGGCGGAAGCCCTGGAGACTTAAAATACTTTGCCCCTCAAAGTCCAGCTAATGTCCTCTCGTACAGTAACCTCAATAGATAATGATCTCAGCATACTTAACCTTCTATATATCGTACACATCTGGCCTTTGTAAGCTCGTGTTGTCAGATTCAAAATTCAATTGTTACAGCCACGGCAATTTGAATTTCTTGAAAAAGAGACATTGATGGTAAAGCGGAGAAAGTCGAAATTTCACTTTGCATTGAAGCATATCAAATGACGGGCATAGATAATTAGGCGAAGTTAGTGAAAGAGTAGCCTTTTCTCTTGAGCCAGACAATGGTCCGTTCATTGGGCATTGAAGCAGCTCCGTTCATCGAAGAGATGCTTGTGGACGCTGGCTGACTGGATCTCCGTTGTTTTGTTCCTGGTTCGGAGAAAGGCAGTGAGAGAGAATCGATAATCCCTATCCCACTCGAGAGCATCCATCATCTCCCACCATACACACATCTCGTCCTCTGCTATCTTTCTGCCTCGCTCCTCAAAAATAAATCTGGGCAGATTTATGAACTCACTCAAAGATCAAACAGCCCTGGGTAACTCGACAGGGGAGTCGTGGCCTCGGTCTTCTGGACTTTTCCTGCATAGGAACAAGGAGAAAGCTCTAATCTCCTTGTATCAACACTCACTGCAAGGAAGTCTATTTTTCATGGCAAAAGGCGGAAATGACATAAAATGAATATTTGAACAGAAGGGACAATATGCGGACTGATATGCCTTCATTCAGCATTCAACCAGGACCGGAACTCATGCAACTGCGGCGGATATATGGGTAGAGAAAGCATCTCTGTGCTTTCACTCTGATGCAACGCTCAAAACTACCCGTTTATTTTGATAAACCTTATTGTTTCAGTTACAATTAAGCTTATTAGATTTAAGACTATAAATATGGTTCCGTTCTAGACCATACGCTACCGAAATTGGAATCTTAAGTAGAGCGCTAATCGATAATTCTAATATGCTGCGGAAAGGTTCAATTAACGAGCCTTAGAACCCTGATTCACTATCACGGCGTGCGTGGTCGGAGCAATTTATTATGCATAACTGCATACTCCCATTTATCGCTGCATAATCAATTGGCCCTGAGGTGACATTAGCGTTTAATTTATCACCTCTGTGGCTCGTGGTCTGAGGCCAAGTCGATGCACCGCAGGTCTCAGCTCTGTTGATTTTTGGAATCTAGAATGACTTCTTCTGTTCTGAATGGGAAGAAAGGGTGCTTTGGGCCGTTTCCCACTTTCTCTCAAATATGGAGATCAATATGCCGAAAAATTAAGTATGAAATATTGTGGAGAAAGCGGCAAGAGAGCCCCAGCTTCATCGCACCAGAGTAAGAATAAGAAAACGCGGTCCAAAAATACAATATTCCAAAAACGTTCTGAGAACCATTATCCTAAAAAGCCATAAAACGTGCATTAGGTTATAAGGTGCAGTCGTGGCACGCAAATGGAGGTTGTGTCTGACTACTACTGGGATGCCTGGCACAAGTCCGGGACTTGAACAATGTTTCCTGGACATTTCGACGACGAAAGGTCGCAATATCGGTAATTTTGTATCTCACAGGTCAGGTTAGCTCATGTGAATAAGCTAGAAATAAAATTTAACAAAAACTCTAAAATTAGGCATTTATATTGTGGATTTTTTAGACGATAGCCTGTTGTTTTAAAACGGTATCAGAAAATGCTTAAATAAAGAACCGAAGTCTGATTTTTAAACCTTATTCTTGGCTACTACCAAAATTATTCATAGATTCGATGTAATTTGTTAGAGACGAATTGTCATGTGATGCTTGCCATTACTCTAGCTCTCCATCATTAGTGGGTTACTTGGAGCCAGGGCAGGGAAGCCCATTATCAGGCTGGCGGGTGAGGTCTAATGAAAATGAATCCCACCAGCCCGCCCCATAATATCCAATCCACTCATCAACTCCGACCTCGCCTCGTCACACCGCACTGGAATACTAAATACCCTTGCTTGCCCCTACTGTTCTCCGTACCAGTACTTGCCAGTACTCGTCCTCGCCTCTTCTGCCCTCAATCTCAAGCACCCACGTAAAGAACACTGATTTCCATTTCTTCTTGGCAGCAGCCTTGCTTCGATTCAGGCACATTTATTTAAAACTTAAAATGGGAATAAAAAATTCAAGAACAGAACGATTTTTTAAAAGAAATAATTCGGAAAGTCAGATTCATTTTTCGTTAATGAATCGTTCAAAGCCGTTCAAGTATTTTAGGTACTGCATTATAATTGCCAAATTGTCAGCAGAGCATAAATTGGAAAATGTATCGATCGATCGGGTATTCGGTTCGGCTTTCAGGTAGGTCAGGATACACTGCGAATCTTTGATTAGTTTAAGCATACGCTAAGCAAAGTGAAAGCAGTGCGAGTGCCTATAAATTAAGGTAGAGATTTTGAGTAACCTCAAACTCCTGTCAAGTCAACGGAAGGCGGTGGTGGTGGTGAGATGTGTGTGTCTCGATTAGTGGAGAGAAAGCAGGGAAAGTTGGTAGTTGAAATTACAAGTGTTTGGTTGTAGGGGGGTTGTTGCTCTAGAGAAGAGATCTAGGACCACATGAAATGAAAGTGGCTCTTTGATGCTTTTGACAAGCAGGAGAGGAAAATCAACGGGAGCTTTCCCAGCCCTCTTTCCACGCTCCAGAACATCATAATTCCAGAACCCTATCATCTCTCCAGACTTCTAATTAGCTGCCCTTTCCACCAGCTCCAATAGCAACTAAACAGGCACACGTGGGGGCAGGGAACTAATGAATTTTTAAATGTAATAACTCCGCGACCCACGCATCAAAAACATCTTCGAATATTGCATCTGTCGTGGATCTATGCTCACTAGCGGAGTGTCACTTCAACACGCACCCAACACTAAAACCAAAGTAGTGAAAAGCCAGATGAAGTAAAAGTGACAAGGAATTTATTGTATTTAGAGTTTAGACATGATTTTAACTTTGAGTCTTTGACTTCCGACCGTTTAGAAGCTTTCAACATTTCCTGTTTTGTTTGCCTTGTGGCTTTGTGTAATCCTAGGTAGTAGCAGCAGTCACTGCACCTTGTCTCCTTCCATATTATTTTCTCCATTAGGGCTTCAAACTCCCCAAAAATTCCTAAAAGCATTTTTCACCCTAGAAACTTTTTTTTTTGTTTATTTATTCATTGCCTTGACACGACTCCATTAGAAGTCTTTGTTCGGAAAGGTGCGGCCAAAAAAACTGTCGATTGTCAAGTCAACTGCTCTATTTGCCAACAAACTGCGGAGAGAATGGGGAGAAAATTCATCCATCTTCCTTCCTGTCGTGTGCAGAGAATTTAATTCTTTTGATAATTCTGAAAAATTGCTTAATTACTAGTCAGGCAAGTCAAGCATAAGGGCTATAGGCAGCGGGAGGTGATGAGTACATTATGCTTTGTTTGAAGGCTTGTGGCAATAACGGGCTGCCAAAGCTTCGCAAATACAAAATGTAATCGAAAATCTAGGGTTCAAATTTCAAGTAATTTTTCCAAAAAATCGGTGTTAAATTTTAAATAAATACAATAAAAAACCCTCGTACGTCGTTCATTAAAAAATTGGAATTCAAAATGTCGAAAATACTGATATAAGGCATAATTGCGGAGGCAGAATTGACAATGCACCCATGTCACCTTACCCCAGCTCATCCTCGGTATTCTTCCACGACTGAAAAAAGGCCTCAATACAAAAGTATTGTGTGTATTGTGTATCGTGTCATTAGTGAAGTGGGTTGGTCTCCGCTGACTGCCTGCATCCCCCCTGTCTTTGCAAAATATCACTTTGCAATAATACTGGGAAACTGAAGCCAAGCCAATGAATCATTAGCCGCATCTCTTCTCTGTGCTCATCGGAGAATTCCGCACTTTCTCAGCAGGATCCTCCCATAGTGGAGATATCAGATTTCGGAAAATCCGTATTATTCTCTCTCGGATCTGATCTGGAGCAGAAAAGAGCAATAACGGGATAATTTACAGAAACTATTTTGTATTCAAGTTTCAAATTGTTTGGAGATCATGTGGAGAGCATCTGGCAGAGAGCTCTTTTTGTTTCCAGCAGCCAAACAACAACAAAGGCATGTGTGCCGATCTCCCGATGCGAATTGGACCTAGCCCATGATGGTGCCGGCTAGAAAACAATACACTATAGCATTCAGCTATAACGGAATCGGATACTATGAAATAATAGCGGCATTCGATTCAGATAATTAATAGTGTAGCTTTATCAGGGATTTGATCTCACTAATGAATGAAATGAATGCTGCTGGGTGACGTCGCATTACCCTATGATTTATTCCGTGTTATTCGATGAATTATCCGCCCAAAATATATTTAAATGATTCCCGAAAAACGCTAAAAAGTGAAAATAAAAACCAAGCCATCATTATGCACGGAATTGGTAAAGTGAGCTTTCGAATCGTGCTTCACTTGATCCCTTGCTACCGGATTTGTATTGTCTATTGTTCCAGTTTCCGGTATATTCATCTAGAAGCGCTCCGCTAGAATTCGGTAGCATCACGTTCCGAGATAACTGCATTAGGGACGCATTACGTATTTACACTTTGGAGCAGAAATGGATGTTGAGTGAGTAAGGGTTTGAAGCAGAAATGCGGAGAGACACAGAGCAGAGTTCAAGCATTCCGGATTCCATCTCGTCACTCCAGATATGCACACCTCTTTTGGCTCTGGAAAATATTTTTGTTTTATGAACAGGAAGATGGGATTGGAGATCATGAGACGATTTGGAAAGGGCAGAGATGGGCTAGAATATAAATTGACTCCTCGTCTCCCTCGTGTACTTTGGAACTCACCCCCTGGCAGGCGTTTCTTAGCAAATACAATAGGCGGAATTGTGAGCGGTCAATTGGTATAGGTCATTTAGGTTCATCTTGAGTTTAATAGTTTCAGTTCGATCAAACAGCCTTAAGCCTTATAATTTTTAACTCTAGTCTAGCTCAAAATTTCGCCAAATGAAAATGCCCCAAATAATTAAAAGGATTTATCCTACATAGAAATTTTTATATTCTGTCCGTCAGAACTTCAAATAGCACGAAATATTACAAAAACAAACATTGAGGCTGGAATGCATTGATCCAAGCTTAAAATTCCTGGTTTGGATTGGATTGAAATTCTGAATCCTCTGGCATCATGGGTTGGCGATATGGAATACGGAAAGTAGGTATATTATGTTCTGTGTGCCGCGGCGTGCCTTTGTATGTACCTAATACAGTCCTGGACCCGAGTATGAGTGAGGATAGTTGATGGAAGCGTTCCAGACTTCCAGGGTTTTTATTTTCCATTTTTATTTCCAAAGTTGGGACTACTGATAGGGATAATAATACGTAGCCTCTGCCACTGGCATTTTAAACCTGGTTCAAGCACGTTGTTGGACTTTGAGATTTGTGAAATGCCCGCTTGTAAAAGTCTCGTATAGTCTATGCCCGGGTAGAGCGTTTCAGTCGGGTTGGCAGTGAATTCGTTATGGACGGTTTGACTGGAGCGGTTTCAAATTGGCGATTTTTTCGTGTTAGGCCATGATTTTTCACGAAATCGTATTTTCATTAAAAGACCAAATTTCGGAGAAATTGAGCAAAAAATCTACCCTAAAAAAACGTAAATACGAGCCGAAATGTCGGCAAATCCTCTGCAGATCTCAAGCGCCAAATGTTTGAGCCTGCGGCGGCTCCAGCTGCTGAAAGTAGAATCTTTCGTTGAAATACTCAAAGTTTACCAACTGTTGCCTTTAATGTCTTTAATCTGTGGAACCTAACCTCTTCCCAGCCCCAGCCACTTCCACTCACACGACCCCAAAGTCCATGAATACTGACAAGCATTTGTCGTTAATACTGTCACGTCGGCAGATTATGCGGAAGACATTTTTGCTGACAAGGGCATCGTAGTTCATTTCTCCCACTCAAAAGTCCTTATTTTGAGCTTAGCTCTCGCCTTGCAGAGTCAACTAATTTACAACTTACTCTTACGTTTGCATATCTGTAATGGGCATATTCATCTGTCAAAGCGTAATCTTTTCATTTAATTTTTTTTGTTTCCTAATATTTATGTATGCGTATGGTCAGGTCTGAAGTTAGTTATCTCAAGCCTAGGCGTCAGGGTGTGTTAAAGCTTTGAGCCGTAGTAGCTTAACAAGCTGCGTCACGGTATCCGAGTCAAACAATAGTCTCACAAATCACGGCTCTCCCAAGCCCCAGTGCTTACTTAGCCCTAAAGTTTTTGTCAAAGTTTGGCGACTGACTTTAAACTTTGAGAGATAATCATTTCATATCTTGCAATTAGGTACTCCGTCTAACTTTTAACTGAGGAGCTTTGGGTTTTAATAACTTTGGAGGATTTCTTATAATTCCTTATCTCTTGCTTGCTTTGAAGCCAATTAAAGGTATACACTGGGCTTGGCTCTTACGTCGTCGACTGGGGGGATCTCGTTTGTCTTCACTTTTTCTTTCCATAAAGATCAGAACTGGGATTGGCATCTGCACTAGAGATGTGCTGGGGGAAGGCCTGGGTTCTTAAACTTCTGGAACTTTATGTAACGGACGGTGATCGAGCCATTTCATTGAGCTAATCGGTATAAACTGAGTCATTCTTATCGGCAATGATCATTAGATAAAAACTGGGACTTGAAATCATTGAAATTCGGGGAAATCTGTTACTAAGGGACGAAGGAATCACTACCCGAAGCTTCTTTATTTTAAATTTTGTGTACGCACAAAATCATTTCGATTTTGATACTAAAAATACTGAATTCGCTGTTGAATTATTTGCATTTTATTCCAAGGAAAGAGCATCGACATCGACACATCTCTTCGACTTGCCCAAGAAGCCGACTCGCGTGTGTGTGTCTGGTGTATTTGAGTATTAGGTTTCTGCCGTGCTGGCCTCAGTCGAGAGACGACTACGAGCGAGGACGAACGTGGGCCTCGCTCTTCCATGCTCTTCCGTTCTATTGAGCATTTTCGTACGATAACAAGTGCACAGAATTGAACAGAAATTTTTAAGGCAGTTAGTTGACTTTATTGTGACTTGATAGCAAAAATTTGGCAGTTCTGGTTTCTACTCAAAAATCTTGAGCATACCTGAAATAAAAGTGCATAACAAAAACAAACGAAGCCGAAAGCTCAACGCCACTACTACTGTGTGTATTTGTTATTGTCGTCTGAAAGCCACAGTAGTGCGGTCGCATATCTTGAGCCGAGAGAGAACAGGTTCGTTGACACTCTTGGTTTTCCGATCTTCTCTAATTTAAATACTTTCTAGTCCAAGTCCACTCTGGCTGTCATTTTGGTCTCGGCAATGTCACGACGACTTTAAAGCTCAAATGCATTCTCCGCACTATTATTCACAATTGAGAGCATCTTCTCTTTAAAAAAAAAAGTCAGATTCATTCAAACAATCCAACATTCACCCTCGCCCTGATTTACTTTTCATTTTTAATATATACTTGAACTGAAGACAGGTGTCGACTTTTCATCAATATTCTCCTTGCATATGCACATGCACTTTCATGCACACATGCTGATTTTACACAATTGGAAATTTCGATCTGAGATCTGACCCACGCCACACGCGTAAGAGAGAGATCCGTATTCAATTCAGGCTTGGTCCTTGGTCTTTGTGCATGTCCATCTTAAATCAGATCTCAGATCTAAATTTTGCTGTGGCATTGGCTAAGCATCCATCTGTGAAAGCCGTCGTCCATTCAATAACAAAAATAATATTGCCCACTGACTTTAATTCGTCGTGGCTCGTTCGGCCGTGCAGTGGAGCTTATGCTTTAAGAACTGCACAGCATCTGGCGCTACCTTGACCTAGCTGTGGTCCTATGGCTACTACTGGCTTCTCACTCGCCAAGAAATATATTATTGTTCATGATAATTTCTATAAATAGACAGTAGTGGGTATATCCTGGATCTATCTGCTCATCGTGCTTGACAAACGCCTTGTTTTTGAGCCTTTGTCATTTTGGTACTTGTCTGCACCATGGTGGTTTCCTTTTTCCTGCACATCCGCTATCCCATCAGCTGTTCTGAACTGAACTCTAGTACCTAGTTGAGGGATAGTAGGCGTATATATAAAGCCGTACATGCTACATCGATCCAAATGGTCCAAACAAAACTATGTCGAGCCAGGTAGACAGCCGCAGCAGCAGTTCGTGGCAAGCAAGAAGGTAACTTCAGAGGCTCAGAAGTGCGTGAATAATGAATTTTACTTTTTTACTCCAGTCAGACGGCGGCGTGTTACATTTTACATTCAGGAAGACAGATATATATACGACGCTTTGTTGCATATAAGCATGGAATGCAACCAAACCACCTCAGAAAGGGTTAGGCATGCAGGTTTGTTCTGAATCAGCATTTCGTGCATTGCATTATTGGGATTTGTCAAGGCATTCCTAATTCCGTAAATGTGAAACGCGACAGGCTGAATACCAATGAATGACGCTTTCTGGAATAAATGGTTGATTTAGGATTTAAATTTCAATACTGCTTCAGTGACACATCTCATGATCGCATGTTGGTTCAATTCGTCCGAATGACATTGGAAATTTCGCTTGCGATTGACCTGATTATTCGATTTTATTTTGCGAGTACAGAGATGACCGTTAAGGGATTTTGATGGATATGTCCATTGTTAATTGTCACTGTCACACCCGCTGGTTGATTCGAAAATTATACAGAATCTGCATGTGGCAAGCTCTGTGGGACGAGAATTCAGGTTAATCTATAATTGGGATAATTACAGTTTGTGGATTGTGGAAATAAATCATGTTTGGAGAGAGGGTGTGTTGCGAATCTCAAAAGAGCAAAAAAGCATAGGGAAATTGTAAGCTGCGAATGTCGAGCAAGAAATCAAGCCACGCCGGTGACCCTGCGGCACCGACGAATGAACCGTTTTAAAATTTTAAATGAATCAGGTAGTAGTCGTTGCGTAATGAAAACAAGACCAGGTTCAAATCAGGTTGATTGCTGACTCTGCAGATCAGATGAGCTCTTGCGTAGGTAAAGGTAACAAGGTTAAGATTACACGCTGCATCCCAGTCATTCCTCTTGTTTGTATTGTTCGCATCATCTGTATAATGCCGTGTGAAATGGATTCTGCTGATTCCCAGGGCTGGCAGAAGTATGTTAATTCGGACAGTAATTAGTGTTGAGGAGTACAGTTATCTCGTATTTATCACCTCGTTAGACACGCCGTGGTGGGCTGAGCGGATATTTAAATTCTAAATGACCAGGGCAGTAGTAATATCTGTTCCTGTCCATGTCAACTCGTGTTTTAACCATCCACTTTGGTTCCTCTTCGCTGACCGCCAACTATTCTTACACCTGTCACTAGTCAGTTTTACACGGTTAACAGTGAACAGAGGCAGTCAGGCAGTTGGGCGAACAGCCGATGGGTTTATTTTAAGGTCTGTTCAGCATATTCCATTTTGGGTTATTTTTATTTTTATTACGCATTACGAAGCAGGGTTTCAAGTGGTTTCCGGCCATGTAAACCTGTTGGAAGGTACATGTTTTGTCAACCCCTTTGAAGGGTTGTCGCTTTCCGTAAATGACGACTCTTTTATCTCTGTTCCGATCTGAGTGTCGTAATAGCCGGTTAAAGGTGATTTAGGAGTGGGTGTGGAATTGAGGATGTCCAATTGACTTTGGCATGTAGCTCATTTGTTCCTTGTATATGGCTCCCTGTGTACAACACGTGCCTTTGAAGCCCGGGGTTCGTTCGGAGTTTCGCTAGGCTGATAGACTCGGGCTTGTTGGCAAATTGAGAGGAAAGTGGCAGGAAATTGAGCAGGTATGTGTGTAGTGTGTGTATCTTCTGATCTGATCTGATCTCTGAGGCGTGTGGCGGCTGGGCTGAGTGAACGGCTCCTGTCCCCCATTCATCACTCCCATCCCTTGATCCCTTCAACCTTTTGTCTTCTTGGCTTCAACCAATTTAGGTTTCATGTGCGATGTGCTTCCAGTCTAGGCCTTCTGATCAAATGCTCCTGGATTGTATCATGCTTGACCATTGTAACGCTGCCGATTAAGAGACTCTTCGGTGTCTGTTGAATTCTTGGCTAATTTTTAGACGCGCTATCCTTTAATGGGCAAACGAATAAAATAACTGGTATTTATACATGGCCGAATAATCGAGGCTCACTGTCCGCTGACCACGCACGAGGTCGAAAGACGTCCAAGCTCCCCAAACTCCAAGCCTTTTCTTTTCCTTGTCGTTGTCATCTTGACACTGACATATGACTCGGAAGTTCAGTCCTTGTTTGTCAACTTACTCGGGATTTAATTTCACATCTCGCCTTGGGGAGAGCTCAGCAAAGCCATATCCAAAGCCTCAATAGGAGCATCAGTAATCTTTTGTCAGTCCCTGTCAGGCAGCTCAGTCCGTCGTCGTCTTAGACAACCCGAAGCACGACTATAGGCTTCAGCCTTCAATGAATTTGACTCAATATCAATTTTAATTAAGCTCTCCTTGTTTTTCTATGAAAATGAATCATGAATCCCAGGCCATTGTTTACATATTTCAAGTTTCAATATTTCATGAGGCTCGTTCGTCGCTCGTAAGTCACCTCTCCGTCTTTCTATAGAAATTTAAATTAAAGGGAAATTGATGGGAGCATGTTTTGGTTATGAATAATTCAAACGAGGAGGAAACAGAGGAACATGTGCGGGAATCTGAAGAATGTTAGACTGAAATTTTTGAGGTTTTTTATTCATGAAAAAAGTTGACGGAAATTGAGGTGTATTGATTATTGAGCGTCTTTTTTTGACTAAAAAGGTGCGGGTTCAAGAAGCAGGAAGTCAATTGGCTACGGCTTTATTCTTCATGAAAGTCCTAAATGGATTTCTAGTACTTTGAACTAATGGACAACGAGAAAATCAATCTTTATCAACCTCGACTCCATTTGATTAAGTTAAGTAGATGAGAGGGGCCTCAGAGGCTGGGCTTAATTAATCTTTAGCCTCAGCTCCGGCATCTTGTGTGCATTGCGTTGCATGCTAGGACAGTCTCCTGTTAGCTCAGCTCTTCGGCTATCGCGTCTCAGTCGATTTGGAAAATTTATTTTGGGGCCTTAAGGTCATATTACAACGCTGCAAAAATGATCTTGCATGATTAGGGTAACTGACAATTGAAATTACACTGGTTAAGACCCAATTGACCGTAGATAAGCATTTATTTTCATCTGGTATCGGCTTGCTATTGCGGCGTGGCCTACTGTATCAATCCACTGATAATCTCGATGCTCTGGTCTCGTTTTCCTCGTTGCCATACCGGGTTTGCTTTACTGGTCGATTAATACGCTTCCCACATAGAGCTCAGAGATCAGGAGCATATGGGGACGACGACGGAAGATCAAGTTGGTAAAAACGTGTTTTGTTTATTTTTTGTTCCGATTAATCAAGGTAGTCCTTCCCTCCCTCTCCCTCGACTCATTAGGCCGGAATTCATTCATTAGAAGCACTTTGACGGTGACGCTGCTGGGAATGCTCGTATTCTGAGCGAAGACTAAACCAGAATCAGACTAAACAAAATGCCTAAACAAGGCAAGTCAGACCAGAAACACGTAAAGCCGCAAAAAGCACAACACTCGCCTTCCAACGGTAGTGCGTTAATTTGCAGGGTTGGAGGGAGGGATGGCGACATTTACCAATGCGGAAATCAGGCTATAAAAACTGGGTAGATCAAATACCCTATTGTTTCAAAATTTCAACCATAATTTTAGGAGATTTACCGACAGTTTCAATCGAAACTAATTCAACAAAATTTTGAATTACACCACCGTTTTTGATCGACAGCCTCTACAACACTCGCCTTCCAACCGTAGTGCGTTAATTTGCAGGGTTGGAAGGAGGGAGGGGTGACATTTACCAATGCGGAAATTAGGCTATAAATCTGGCGAGATAAAATAACTTATTGTTTCAAAATTTCAACCATAATTTTATGATTTTTACCGACGTTTTCTATCGACCTAATCCAACAAAATTTTGAATTACACCACCGTTTTCGATCGACAGCCTCTAAACTTTGCTCTGAAAAACCGTGCCACCCTGGTAATTGAAATCCGGACAGACTGATTGCAAGCCATAATCAAAGTCTGTTCCTAAATCCACAGAATCCTCCGAACTTTTCCTTATTTGAATTACACCACCGTTTTTGATCGACAGCCTCTGAACTGTAAAAACCGTGCCACCCTGGTAATTGAAATCCGGACAGACTGATTGCGAGCCATAATCAAAGTCTGTTCCTAAATCCACAGAATCCCCCGAACTTTTTCTTGTTAGTTAGAAGCTTGGACAATGGACAGGCGGGTGGACGCGTGTGGTCAGTAGTGTTGATGATTCGCGTCAAGACCATCCGTCGGTGAGTCTTCGCTCATCCAACCGCAACAACTCGTTTTCACCGTTTCTCTCTCTCTTTGCTTCCAATGGCAATTCATTTCTGTAGCCCAAACAGCAGCTCTCAAAAATTATTAGTGGCATATAAAAAATCCGCGTCGTTGGTCGTTCCTTGACTATACATACAGTACAGTGTGTGTGTATGTATATGACTAAACCGTCAAGTTGCTGAAGCTAAATGAATAATGTAATGGAGGCTGGTAAATCCTTGTAATAATACCCCCTCTTCAAAACTGAAAGGAAGAAGATGGAGTTTTAAACTCTTCTCAGGAGATTACACAACAATTCCTATCTCTCTCTTCCACCGTTATTTATGATTATTACAATTTTTTACTCCGCCGAGCCTTTTCCAAAAACTGTGTGAGTAATGATATTATTATGGAGAGCCTCGTTCCTCATCTTCTCTCTTTCCTAAAAGGTCGAACGCCCATTTTTCAATGTGAACATTATATAAGGCTCACTGCAATACAATCTTTAAAACGAAACGACCAAGTTTAAGGTAAATGGTTTTTAGTATAATAGTATTTAAACTGTGCATAAGGGCTTAGAAATGTGTCCTTCTTGGGCTATGGAATGTGTCAAGCTGGCGGCGTGCTGTTTAATTTGGTTTTATGGACAGCATTTACGGAAGGCCGGACCGGAAGCGTATGGTGCAGTCAAATTCATGTCGTTCTGGGGCAAGTTGAGACAGCTTTGCACAATATGGCTAACTATCGTTATTAGGTTCAATTAAGGTGGCTAAAAATATGATCAAATTTTCACATAAGATTTATGATGCGTATGATTACACTCGGTATCGATCAAACATTCATTTCTAGGCATCTAAAGGTACATAGCATACCCGGGTATGGGTCATTTAGACGCCTATTTCTATTCCAACGCTGTTTCGCCATGACGCGTATTTCCATGTGTCAAAATTACGTAGTAAAATCATAGTAATTTGAAATTCAACATTATACAAATTACCGTAAAAAAGGACGACATCCATTATTGTGCGTGTAGTCCTCTCATGCCGCGGGATTGTCGTTTTGACAAGCGGGATTTTATGTATTTGAGGTAAGCGGAAGGCAGATGTGTTGTGGGAGCATTAGCAGGAGTGTGTGAACTAATGGGAGGTGTCAAGGGGAACAAATGCAGGGCGATTAAGTTGGCGAGAAAACTAATTGTCAGTCTTAATGATCAGTGTCAGGGTAGAGTTGCAGTGGCAGCTTTGAGTCCATTCTCCCGCAGGCTCATTATTATGTCATACCTGGCATTAACCCTCTTCTCAGCATTACAGTAATTATGACTTAATTCCGAATTAGCATTAGAAGGTCATTGTTTCCGCTGGTCTCTTTACAAAAAATTCCACTGAAAATGAGCTCAGTTTTCAGTTCAAATTCTACTTAAAAATGTGAAACAAAACAGAATGTCAGCTAGCAAACGGTACTCCTGCACCTGCACTGCACAGAAAACACTGTTGTGGAAATTTTCGATTCTCTGCGTGAACTGAAGTCTTTTTTGTTTCCTATATCATGGCAGGTACTTTGAACAAGAGGAACTTACCATTATAAATACTTGAATACTCGTTTGGTTCAGATCTGAACGTGGACGGGTTTAATAAAATGTTTCCAATCGATTCCGTGCATCTTCATGACTTAAAGCGCTCTAGGAGGGAAATACTTTAAAAATCGAGGAAAAATGTATAGATTTTTGTAGAATTATACAGTAAATTATGCATTTTTCGGAAATTGTGGAACTTAAATCGTGCATTTTGCTCGATAAAGGACTTTATTGAAAAATGCATTGTCTATTAATATGTAAATGTTTGTCCGTCTGTCTGTCTGTCCGTCGGTTTGTTTGACAATAAATTTTTCTGTCAAGAAGTACATACTTTATTTGCAGTATACTAAAAGCTATCAATAAGAAGACAAGCTGATTCACAATGAACCAAAGGTAGTTGAAGTTCCATGTTAAACCAGTTTTATGCATCAATGTTGTGTGTAACCCGACCTATCCTAACTTGAATAAATTTCTGCGGGCTACGCGCTGCAATGCAATTTACAACCGAAAGATCGAATCGACGCGATTTACCACAGACAGCAGAACTCTAACGAGACACATTTAACCGAAAAATAGGTGCTGTTCAGGCATGTCGCGTAAATTCAAGCATGAAAATTCGAGTGACTCTCGACCAGCAGATCCCGATATTTCATGGTTCTTCGCTGCTTCTTGTCATGAAATCAGATAAGGCTTTTTGTGAAGTCTGCTGTTGTGTACACAGAGGTTGTGTAAATAAGAGAAGCTTCCTTCCTTTCTCTGCTTATCTAGATTCAGAGTATTTATGAGTGTTGTATGTCAAGGTAGATTCACATAATAATATGGAAATGAAACCGGGATGAGAACTAGAGGGACTCGTAAAAAAACTGGCTTTTAATATCTCTTTCTCAATGTGTATTTAAATGTTGTTCCGGGCCTGTTAGCACTTAATTATTACTGTTCAGCATTTTGTTTTATTAGCTCGTTTCTCCACTCGAAGGGATTTTAAAAGCTTAACGTGGAATAGATTAGGTCTCTCGGCTTAGGCTGACGGGCTTATGTTCGATCATAATGTTCAGGTTGGAGCTGATCTGATTTTCGGGTTTTTTGCATGCATGTTCATGTTCATAATCTTTTATAAAAGCGGTTTTGTATGAGTGCACATTTATTAACAAGACCTCGACCACGAAAATTTACTTGAGCGAAAAATCCCTCTTTTTTGCAAAATAAATTGCTTCATTGTGCATTTGACTAGGTCTCGAGTGCCAACAGGTTTACAATTACTTTGTGATTGCTCATGTAATAGACCCGTCTTTCTCGTTTTTTAATAAACTGCTGAATGGACCCTACACGATTTATATGCTTCAATTTTCGAATATATATGTCAGATTTTTTTAGTTCATATTTATTGACAGGTTGAAGGTTGAGATCCAATAGTTATGAATTTTGAAGAGGTGAATCGAATTGAACCCGGAATAAGCTGGGTACGTCCATGAAAATGAATTAGAGTTTTTAGAGTTTAGCACTGTCACGCGTAAACACAGGATCAGTTTCTTTACACGTTTGTTGGGATGTGGGACGACGTTAGCGTAGAAAATTCGGCATAAGTAGTAATATCACGTTTCTTCTATCGTCGTGGTCTGGCGCATCTAACAGCTGTGGGTAGAAATGGAAGAAATCCGAAATTTATTCAGTTCTTTAAGCATGGACTTGGGGACATTTACTTTAAGGCTGTTTTAGGGCTCTGAAGTTGATCCAGGCAGCGTTAAGCTCATATGAAAGAATATGACGGTAGATTCAGCTTTGTAAAATTGCCTTAAGGTCCAAGGCACGCCTTGAAGTTGGCCCTAGCGTGAGGTCAACCTTGTTTGACTACGCTACGGCGGCGTCGACCGAAAATCCAATCCAAATCTCAAAGTTTTTTTTTGAGTTGACAGCCAGGAATTTCGCATGCAACCGCAAGCGTTAGCTACGGATTTTTTGCAGAGATCTCGCAAAATGCTCTGGCAAATGGCACACAGACACAGAAGTTAGTGGTTTGGCTTTTGGTTGAAGTCAAGTCAAGTTCAATGGATGATCCGTGCTGTATGTCTGCTGCCTTTTGTGGACGGATATACCTGACGAAGCAAAGAGCCACTTGACACACCGCATACCGCATCTGCTTACTTAATGGCTAAAATGCTAATGGAAGAAGGCGGCGGTGGCGGTTTGTATGGAGCTTTGTTTGCTCTTTCAAGTCAGTATATTTGTGGAATCCACTTCATTAAAACAATGGGATAGTTGTGAGAGATAATAAAATACATAGAGTGAGGGAGGGCCTTACTACATACCAAAAGCCAAGCTTCTAAATAATGGCTAGCTTTGTTCGGATACATTACCGAGAACAATACTTACCGGGGACGTTAAGGTAGGTGGTGTGAAAGATGTGAGACTTTTATGGAGTTTCAGGGCAATATGTAACAAGTCCTATGATTAAACGATGTAATTTTGCGAATTGAGAACCAAATATGTCCGGAAATAACCTAAAAAATGTGATATGTTGAAATGAAGGCCAATTTTTGCAAATTCGTCAACCAAATATAAACGCCACGTGCCCTATCGATTCCAACAGAATCCTTGTTTTGGAAAATTGCAATCTTTTGCCCTCTACATTGTCCGCTAACGTGCTATTTTTGAATTGGCTATATAATAAAAATAGTACTTTACTGACAGGAAATGTGTAGAGACATATGCTATCTGACTTGCAAAAAGTCATGGGAGCCACTTTTGAGTAAATCCCGGAGTTATGTGAGACTTTTATGGAGTTTCAGGGCAATATGTAACAAGTCCTATGATTAAACGATGTAATTTTGCGAATTGAGAACCAAATATGTCCGGAAATAACCTGCAAAATGTGATATTTTGAAATTTGGGCCAATTCGCCAATGAAATACAAACGCCACGGAACCTATCGATTCCAACACAATCCTTGTTTTTGAAAATTGCAATCTTTTGCCCTCTGCAGTGTCCGCTAACGTGCTATTTTCGAATCGGCCAAATAATAAAAATAGTATTTTACTGACAGGAAATGTGTAGAGACATATGCTATCTGACTTTCAAAAAGTCATGGGAGCCACTTTTGAGTAAATCCCGGAGTTTAGAGTAAAAGTAGAATGAATAATAAATAATGTAAGTCTATTTTTTTGGGAGTTGGATTCACTGTTGCTGGAGATATGTAGTGTTTTCCTGGTATGTTTATACATGATACGCCAAAGTTATAAATCAGTTGGGCCAAGGCGGAAATGGACTCGTACGGGATTAGCCGAGAAGTTCTTGTGCAAAGAAAGATAGTTTCTTATGGCTAGACGAATGTCTTGTGTACAGTTTACAAGTCGCCTGATTCAGCTGAGTGCTTCATTGCATTAAGAGAACGTTGAACGTGTGAGGTCGCTGCTTTAGTCAATATAAACAATTTAGATCTATCTGTTTAATTCAATTGACTACAACGGGAGGTGACGCGCCTTTTCTCTGTCGCCCGGCCTCAATTCCTGTTGAATAGAGCAGGGTTGTATAGTGAAAGCTGAATTGGTGAAAGCATGAAATTGACTAAAATATATTTTGACTTCTACAGGCATTTAATTAAAATTAAAGTCAATTACAGGCATAAAAACTTGATTTTTATTCGCGCATTTGCGTCTAGAAATACATATGGATTAATAGCGAAGGACTTAACAACCTTGTCGACAAGTGAACGATAGAAAACGGTCAAAGGCCATTGTCTCCGTGTGCTGGTCGCAGTGGTTGGGCATGAGGAAGAGGGAGGGAAGTCGGAAGAAATGTTTTTATAGTGCTACTAAAACTAATCAAGTGTGAATCTTTGCCTTTTTTATGTCTTCGTGTTCCATGTGTCTGAATCGAGACTCAGATCAGAAAAGACTGTTTTGTGACTTGAGTTTTTGGCCAGGTTGTCGGCTCCATTTTCCTTCTCATCATCTGCTCTTTCAAACGTGGAACCTGCAATGAACAGACACATTCTCAATTCTATACTCTTACATTATCTCAATTCCGAATTGCGAATTGCTAAGACTTAAAATCAGCTTTATTGTCTTGGGATGTGTGCCGGGATGTATGTTGGGTATTTATGCATTTCCGTTTAAGGATGCATTGATACAGGCTCATTTTACAGACATCAGGTGAACGAAACGTTAAATTCCTAATCGAAAGTCAAGCGAGAGTAACTCACGTCGCTCAAATTGCCAAGACTTAAAATCAGCTTTATTGTCTTGTGATGTGTGCCGTGATGTATGCTGGGTATTTATGCATTTGCGTTTAAGGATGCATTGATACAGGCTCATTTTACAGACATCAGGTATAAACGAAACGTTAAATTCTAAATCGAGAGTCAAGCGAGAGTAACTCACGTCGCTCATTGCTATTGTCACGGATATTGAAGCTCAAGATCAACTTTTTAAAAAGAAAATAAACTTAAATTGTCATGGCTTCCGCCATGGGGCAAAATTTGTAAAATAAGTGTCAAGTGACCCTAGGAGCTTGTACAATCGACCCTAATGCCTTAGCCGACCTTGCCACGAGCGTAATTGTCAACAGATCAGTGTTTTGTCACTGAACTTGAGTTCGTAGTAACTCGTAGTAGATAAATGTTTAAGTGGATGATCTTTGCGTAGTCGTTGAGCCGGGGCGTTGCGGTGAGTCTGAGGCTGTTAAGTCCTCTCTCAAATTCCACTCATCCACTCTTGTGGAATCTCTGCCTTTTCGCCTTTTGTCATCTTCCCATTGTCAGCCTTGAGAGGCGTCTTGGTCCTAGCCCCAGCAANTTGGGGCTTGGGGTCGGGCTTTATTTGAATGCTGACTTTCAAGTAACTACGAAAATACCTTTCCGGGCAATAGAACAATTTGTGGAATTCCAAATCCAGGTGGAACACATTGCGAGCAGAGCCACAGGAATTAAGAAATTTTATTGAAACCCATTGAACATTTGAAATCGAGTCTGTGTATCTGTTCAACTGGAGCCGATGAGCGCTAAAGCGAAAGCAAATGGTGCTGAAACGAAACTATGTAACCTGAAGTACGTGTTTTACACACAGAGACACCGTGTGAAACATAAGAATCTTGTATTGCCGAAATGTCAAAGTTTCCGGCTCAAGTAGTAAAAAGTTTAGTACATCTTTCTACTGAGATATTTACGGCTTTATTTTATAAACAGGATTTGACGTTTCAACAAGTTTTTCCTATGGGGTAAATCCGTGTATATGTTAAACTTGTTCGACATGGATTGAGGGCTTTATTCAAACGTTTACGCATGTTAAAATTACGCTGAAACCCGCTGAAAAATTGTTGCTGAACCCCATGAGTTCGTTGGTATTGGTTAAAACAGAGAGCAGGATGAAAGGTCTGGAGTTTGGAGCCGGTGTCTGACTCGGCAGGAGACCGGAAGTGGGATTCCAGAGAGAGACGAGCAGATATTTTTGTGTACGTGGAAAATTCAAAGCGAGAGAAACTCGAGAGTTAGAGAAAGTTGGGCTTTGGAAGATGTCTAATGTTGACTCGGAGTGGGTGCTGGGGTCGCGAGGATGCTGGGCGAATTGTTCGTGACCAATTGGCTTAAGCTGCCAGTTTTTAAGGGCTTTGTGTTCTGCAATTGGTCGAAATTCGATAATAATGAACAGTTTAAATGGTCGCCGTTTTAGGACATTTCCACCTGAAAGTTGAGCTTTCTTGGAGCAAATTACTTGCGAGGAATCGGCGTAGCACTACATCTGTTCCCCAAAAACTGAAAACTGGATAAATTGGAAGAGAAAAGAGGTGTTGGCGGAGTTTGTGTAGAGAAGAGACGAGTGTTTTGGAGAAAGGAATGGGCCAGACCAGCAAGAAAAGAGAGGCATTGAGAAAGCGCAAAAATCCAAGTTTTCTCCTCGTTCCGGAATGCCCTGAATAGGCTCCTTTTTTCCTTCACTCCCTTAGTTACTTACTATTGCTTTGGCTACAGGCTTAGAAGGAATCATGGAGAGGATAGAGGACTTCTTGTTAGTTGATAGATTGGAATTTCGGAATTTTGGTGCGATCTCTCCAATCTTAAATCCTCACTAGTCGCAGTCCTCGTGCAAAGTCCCTAGAAAAGCAGATAGACTCCACTTTATCACATTACATGAAGTGGGATGAGCAGAGAGTTAATAATAGCTTTTCAGCTTTTTAAGTTGTATTTCAGAAAAATACACGCGTCTCCAGTGACTTCTGATGAACAGCACTTGTGTCAGGGTTGGCGTGTACTTATCTCGAAATCCGATAGCCATGCACGGAGACAAGCCTATTTTTCAATGTAACAATTATAATATATTACGAAAGCTTAAGACTGTATTCGGATCCAAAATTTCCAAAAAGAACGGATTAAGCGATTTTAAAAAAGTGTACAGAAATATGATATTTGCCAGTTTTTTCGTCGTTTTCCAACCTTCTATTGTAGAAAAATGATTGTCCTGTACTGTTGGTAACTTGGAAGGCGAGAGCTAGCTCGGTGGTAGGAAGTTCTTCTATAATTTGAAGAGACAAGAGGAGTGTCTATTTTGTAGCGAGCGAGAGTCTCTTGACATTTGACATCAATTGAGAGACCAGCAGAAGCCTGGCCTGGCCTGTCTCCGCGACGAGCACGACCCTATAATCTTCCTGAGAGCTCTCTAATGTACTTCTCAAGGTAGTTCAATTCAGGACACAACACCCAGCCGAGGAAACAGACGGGCTGACATGACTCAACGTCCTGTGTTCCTGTACACGCCGAGAGCCGATATTCGATTTGGACTCACATCTCTTAGGACTGGGTTATATGCAAAGAAGTTTAGGGAGTTCCTTTATACACGGCGACACTTTGGACGTCTTCTCTGTAGAGAATTTAGTTTTCTGTAGCTCAAAAACACTGGCGGTGGGTTGAATGTCGGAGTTTTGAAGCATAAATCTTGTAATATCCTCATTGTCAGGATTTTGGATCGAAGTTTGTCGGCCGAAAGAAAATCCATACTGACAGAAATAGCGTGTAAATTCAATTTCAACCTGGTTTTCAGCCAGAACTTCAGGTTTGCAGCTCAGAAGGCATCAAGCTGCTATTTTTTTTTTAAAGAAGTAGAACGCTCTGTTCAACTGTGATAAATAGTTTAGACATTGATCGGATCGACTGTCGACAACGGTCTTTGCAAACTGGGAGCTCATCAGGTACTTTTGCAGAAGCCTATGGTCGCCTTTAGCACCGTGCAAATCAAGCCGATGCTTGACCAGTACAGGCATTCGCTTTAAAATTGTGAAGTGACTGAAATTACCATATTCACTGAACCGATTGGAAATCGGAACTAATGAGCGAATCCCGTTCACCGCACGTCTTCTTGCATTTTCTGTCATGCGTAAAGTAATTTGCCTTTGGTCAGATCTTTCTATTTTATTTCTCCATTGTGCATTTTGCATAAAACTCAGGCGCTATGCTTTGCTGACTTTACAGTACATGCATTAGATATTATGTCCCCGTAGAAGTACAGCTTGATCCATTAAGGAATGCTATACCTCAAAACGTCTTTAAATGACGCCATTTGACGCCGATTCACAGGTGGGTCTAAAATAGGAGCAAACTGACACAGACCCGTTTGACCTACACCCTCGTCAGTTACGGATCATAAGAAAAGCTCTGCATAGCTTGTACAAAGCATTAAAGTCTTACAGACTTTTGCAAGGGATCAGAGTAAAGGCTAGTCGTAAAGACACAGGCTTGATTTCCCTGAACACATTTGGGCCTATTAACTTGATTTTGATGATGACTAAAAGGGACTTAAGATTGTTTTTGAATTGGATTAGTTGAAAAGCTCTGCGGAGCTCAAAGTCCGCTCTGGCTTTTGGTCTTTACTTAAAACGAAAGTTGAAAAATCCGAGAGAAGGCGGTTCCCGCTGCGTGGACGATGTCGGGGGTGTTAATGCCTTCGGAACGTCGTGCCAGGTGTGTCCCAGACTCCGTCGAGATAATGTTCAAAGTTGGAGTTGATGTTCGGAACTGGAGCCGTGAGGAGACACGAGGAAGAAAGTGACGGCGGAGAGAAAGCTCTGCTCCAAATACAATATGTTCATGTTCCTGCTTTCTACGAAAAAAAAATACCTTCTTGCTTCGCCGGCTGCTCGAGTTTAGCGAAAATCTAAGCACCAGCAACGAAGCAGCTTCGAAGAAGTTGACATGGAAGCTATTGATTTGTTATTCGATGACAAGTTGAGAGACTAAAGAGACAGTCTTATTTCCCGTCATCCACACGGCTTCATTATATTTCCCAAGAACCCGCACTAGTCCTGCTGCCTGTCACAAGTCACAATAGCTGGGGTACTTGATTCTACGACAATTCTGTGCGTCGCGGTAAAGGCAACACGATACCTTGCGATGTTTAAGTCGCAGGGTACCACAAAGAAACTCGAAATACCTTTACATTGCAATTTCTCGAGATTTTCACTGTGACCGCGGCCAAGACGTTGGCTGTAGTCACGCGGCAAATTTAAAACCAATATTGCAACACAACCTTAATACATCTAATTCCTCAATTTCTGACGTTACCAAATTGCCGCCCACATATTTGTCGCGTGACACCACTGTCCCAGCTGTAGCCCTGACATGCCTGAAACTCTCATGATCATGAGGTACAGGCAGAAGGGGTCTGTGATCTGTGACGGAGTCGGACACACACGTTGTTGACGCTTTCGGAACTATCCTCTATTGATTTCCGATTTTCCAACTTTTTAATGGAAAAAAGCATGAATTTTCTTCATCGTTTTGATATTGCTTCAGTGTTTGATAAAGCTGTAGTTTATATATTTCTTGTGTGTTCTAGGCTTGGCGGATGAAGATGGATGGATCTTAAGACTCTCCTGAGGTTGGAAAAATTGGCTTTGACTTGAGTTCAGTTCATTCCAGAAAGCAAAGAAGCATGGTGATTGTGGAGTTGAGAAGATGGACCCAACAAGCCTTCAGCCTGACACTCGACTACAATAAAGATTTTGTTTTTGGTCGTCACGGCGTCTTCTAATCCGAAACTGAGGCCATAAACCCAGCCCTGCTGAAAACATGGAGCCCAGCTCGAGTACAAGCGCCCTGTTCCAGCCCACGCTCTTTGTTCCTCACCGAAGATTCTACTTTGCACGGTCACTCAATACTCGTCGACGGTACTGTAAAAAAGTGATTCAGGTTCGTGTAAGCTCCTTATTTTCTTAAAGCAAAGTCTGTCGTCGGGACAGATCATGGACTTCTTCATAAAACATAAAAGAAAGGAAGAAAAGAGATTTCAGATCTCTAAGGTGACGTACATCGAGTTATCGAACATCGAACAAATCATTGAACAACAATTCTTCGTTTCCGAATTATCTTTTGAACTGTAGGGTTATCTGGTTAGGTCAGAACAATCAGGCTAGGTCAGATTTAAGGCCATATATCAAATTTGAATTTTAGCGGGAACGTATTTAACTGCAAATTATGAAAATTAATATAGAATTTAATAGGAATCCATGATACGATAGCTAATACAAAAAAAAAATGAAAACGCGATAAATGCATGCATTTACTTGGCTACATGAATATAAATAATAAAAAGACCTGATGCTGTGTTATACAGTCGCTATATCCCTCATACTATTTTTAGCAAACTCTTATTCCCAACGCTTCCATTTTTTTATGTCCGAATTTATATTTTTTCTCCTCAAGAAACATGATTTGATTTTCTCGTTCCGGAATTGGCTCTGAGTTTATGACTCTCGCTATTTTTTAATGGAGAGCTGGGAGTAGGTGTCACGTTATGAATTTTAATTCCAGTTTGACGTCTTTGCTCGTCGTTAGACCTCGTTTTTTGGACTCATCTTTGCAGAAGTGGAAGGCTGTAGGTACTTAAAGACACAAGAATCCAGTGAGGCAATGACTAAGGTTGTTAACGGCCAGAGCTCTACTCATCTCATTACAAGTCCTTATTGGTATTTGTCGTCTAGTCCAGAATTGACTTGAAGATGGCTTTTGGCTTTATGCTTTCCAGGCCACCAGGGTTGTTGGATTCTTAAATAAATTCAAAAATTTACTTTCACCGAGAACATTTCATGTCAATCAAGGTACGGGTCATGCAGTTGAATCCGTCTTTAACAGATCTTTTGAGGCGCTAAGCCAATGCAAAGATAGCACGGCTTTCTTAAATTTTCCAGCGGTTTAATTTTTACCGAGGTGGACTGCAACCCTGACGCAGTCTATCTTGTTGAGCGGCTAGAGCTTTCCTGTCAGCACTCCGGCAAGCTAGACTAAGCCGCTTAGAGCCCGAGTGAGCTTGACATTTGACCTATGACATGCTTTCCAGCCCGTCTGTCCCACTTATAACCTTCCACAACTAATCTGCTCAATTGCGAGAGTACCGAGATTCAAGTGCTTACTGCCAGAGCTAAGTACTCTGTCGAAACGACATAGTAAATAAGTTGAGGGGGAGGGTAAAGGATTGAAGGCAGAATTAGAGCTCTGAAGTGCAATCACGGGAATCCTCATGGAGAGAAATAGGCGGGTTTTTGGGGACCCAATTTGTTGGTTTTATATAAATCCCTCATGCGTGAAGTTGCTGGAGCTAAAATGAAGAAAAAGCAATTAAAATGCCACATCTGCTCCTCGTCTTGGGGAAAGCAGAAGAGGTGTACAGACGCCTCACTTTTCAGACTAGTATGGAACAAGCTATAGGCTCCAGAGGGATACACGAAGGCTCGAGTTCGGCGTCATTTCGGGTTGGCCACATTGATCTAGAGGCTACAGTAGGGCCAGGTGAAAGTCAGTTCGGTATCAGTATTTTTTGAAAAAGAGAATATTTAAATCAAGATAATAGTTTACTTATTTAAAAAATCGGATGCTTTGAATTTCGTATAAATCATAGCCTAAAATACCGGCAATATTTCTATCGAAATTTCAAAATTCGCCGCAGTAGCAGAGCACCAGGTTCTAACTTTATGACTTGGGCATACGCACGCACGAGTAGGAACGCCCGCGACGAATTGCCCTAGAACTTACGTTACAGAAGAAGCGACTGAGAGTCAAGACCTGTCGTTGTCATTTTTGGAAAGGACTAACGGGAGTTTGGAATTAGAACCATGTGCGGAAATATTTATGTTAGAGCCTGAGCACCACTGTTTATGGGTTTCAGACGGAGGAGCTTAACTGACAGATTATAATATCATTTCTGATTAAGATGTTTTATGACTCCTGTCCTGGGCTCCACAACGACGTGGAGATGTGTCAGAAAAGCTTAGCGAGCTAAGGGAAACATCTGCTCTGTTTCACGTCTCTCTTCAGCGTTATTTCTAGAAGAGAAGATCCGAAAATGGGACATGAATGGCTCACATTATTCCGGAAATATGCAAAGCATCATTTTACAAATTAGATTATGTAATGAGAATTACCAGAGCGATGGAAGAACTCGGGATTTTGCATAATTTAAAAGCTACCGTTTAAAATGAGCAGTTTGCTCATTAGAAAAATTTTAATTAGGAGCGACATTTTTTGAGCTTATAACGCATTAACTAGCTTGAATTTATAGTCGATACTGCGAATATTTTTGAACGACTAGACACGTCAAAAGTTTTGCAACTTTGAATAATCGCACACTTTTCCCTACAACGCCATAAACTTATTAATAACCTTATTTTCAGATTGAAAACTGAGTCAAGAGTCCGGGCATTTATGTGTCAAGTTTTGTTGGCAAAATTCCTAATCAATCCTAATTGACTCCTGACATTTGAGAACTGACTACTTTGCATAATCATTTAAAAGCTGAAGAGTAAATACGGAACTAGGCTGCTTACTCGTCAAATTCGGAATGAATGAAT
>VNWX01000220.1:0-27037 GCA_009869905.1 Ceratophysella communis
GAAAGAAGTTGAGGTCAAGGTGGGAGAGGTGCCACTGGAAGTCACGCCTTCAGCATCACCCGCCAAAGTTGTCGTTGTACCTGAAAAAATCCCGTTGGCCGAACCGCCGAAAGCCGCGTGTGGGAAGTTGCCTGAAAATCCGGAGTTGGCGGAACAATTTCGACGAAGGCTCTGTGACTACTGGAAGAATAAGAAGAAGCGCCTGGGTGAAGAAGGCGGAGTAGAGACCAGCCCCAAGAAGCCCAAGATGTCACCCGAACGAGTCGCTTCTCCCGCCAAGCCCAGCTCAGACGTGTCCACTGTCAGTGACCTCACTACGAACCTCGTCACAAAGGCACAGGCATTAGAGCAATTGACCATCAGTATGGCTGAGCTTCTTGCCAAGGAGCCCGAGCAACGCAGTGTCATTGAAGACGTGGGCGCCCTGCTTGCTCAGACGATTGATCAAGTCTGCACCGCTGAGGAGAAGAGTGCTGCTGCTCTGAAGCGAGCTCTGGACAAGCTGGGGCGAAACCCAAAGACATGCCGAGTGTCACTGGTTGACTTCCGCAAGAACCCGAAAGTGCTGGACAAGTTCATTCACAACGCGGGAGGCGTGAGCATCGAAGTGGGCGTAACCGTGGCCACGAAGCGTCTGGGTCCGAAGATGAAGTTCACAGGCCCACTTCCCAAGAACAGTAGTGGGGCTGCTGTTGGACAGGCCAAGGGAAAAGGCGGGGGCAGCGGGAAACCTCGAGCACTGTACGTGCCTACTCACATCCCACCCGCACAGCTGCGTGCCATGGCGGCGGTCAAGAAGCAGCCTGTCAAGCAAGTGGTCAAGAAGAAGCCGACGATGATGGTGCTGTCGAGCTCGAGCTCGTCGTCATCCTCGTCCAGCGAAGCTGAAGAAGAAGAACAAGAGCCCGAGTCGACGAGTGACGAGGAGTACCGACCACGTTCCTCGTCCCGAAAGCCCGCCAAGCCCACGCATTCCCGTCAAAAAAGCCAAGAAACTCGTTTCAAGTTCTAAGGACTCCAGTTGAGCTCATCATTCCACAAAAATACATTCCATTGACCAATTTACTTTTATTTAACTACTAATAGAATCTTAGCTTGTTTTAGCACAACTCCTCGTTCCGAATACAGTTCACCATTTTCGCTTAAGGCACGCGCGTATTGCGCGTGTCTCCCTCCACGCTTGAGCCAGGTTACGAAGACACCACACACCTGAGTTTGTCATATTCCTGCACTGCAAGGCAGCTATAATATACGTCTTACTTCCTACTTTTACTCTACTGCAAGTTGTATTTAATTAATAGTTAGCACGACAGGGTTCATGCTTGAGTTGAGCTCTCATGTGACATTTGTCTGTGACTGGAACTGGAGGTGATCTGTACTTCGAAGTAATCAAATTCTGAATAAAATACGATTGAAATGAATGCATTGATTGAGGGCGGACAGTCTGTTCTTACGAGGAAATGAGTTCAACTGCTTGAGAGTACAGAGATTTCGTGTTGCGTGTTTTAATAGCTTTTTTAGCTTGACTTAACTTAAGAAAAAAATCACTTGAAATTAATAGTTGGCTGACTTAACTACGAGCTTAGCTTAAGTAGGAATACGAGTGAGAGAAGAGACTTACGAGCTAATACATAGTTATTAGACTATTTCCATGAAATCTATTGAGTCTCTTTACAGGAATACTTTCAACACATGCGCCTAAGTCTACTTTCGATACCGTTGCTTACACTTAGCATTTACTTGCTCAGACTTCTAACTAAACATTAGACATGTACATCAGTTCGTGAGCTCTTCATCGCTGAGGCTGAGATGGGGGGGGGGGAGGGGGTGCTCTGCTAAACTCACTCCGAGCCCTGCATGCGGCTCAACTAAAATTCAAATTCTAAAATGGATACATTTAAGTAAAACTTAGAAATGGGGACTTCAGTACTCTGCTGCGTCTAGGCTATTGGAATTGCATGCATTTCCACGGTGACGTAGGCAGAGAACCGACAGAGCTCTACATACATACTACTACCAGCTGTGCTAAACACATTTTTAAATCGAAGAAAAGCGTATCTATTAGGTAAGAACTGAAATGGGCTTTGATTGTCTTCCAGAGACTATTTTAGAGAGAGTGAAGGCTCTTGCCTTATTTTTTGGAATCAAAGAACAACGGACTATTTACATTGGGAACACAAAGCAGAACGGAAGGGCGAATGTGACTATAATAGAACTGAGAAACGGAAATACAGTTTCCTATTCAGAATTTGGATTGGGCTGATGGGGGTCGTTGACTTGGAGTGACGCCTAAGTCCTGGCAAGAGTAGTGGCTGACGGAGGAGCGCATGGGTTTGATTTGAAGCTGGGTCTGGGGCTCAGTCAGGTCCTTCCGAGGGCGGCGGACTGGTCGAGGAAGGAGGCAACGCGGGGTTGCTGCAGACGGGCAAAGTGACGGCGGAGACAGGCAGCGGTGCGGGCAGCAAACTTCCGCAGAGGGACTCGTAAGCCATGCGCACTCGAAAGTACGGCATGTTTCTTTGGTTGAAGTCGAAGGGTGGACTGACATTGCGAGCCAGGGACTCGGCGTACTGACACAGGAAAATCCCGCAGTCGCTCCCGTTTTTCTGCTGTGGAATCTCCTGAAACAAGCAAGCAAATCCAATTAGCATATTTCTGCAATCTCTCACGACAAGGACAAAGATCAGGCTAAACCTATCCACTACAGAGTACTTACATCCGATGAGACGCAGTCGAGAGTCCAGTCCTCAAACTGATAATCCTCCGGCAGAATCTTTCCTTTCAACGTCCCGTCAGCAGAGAAAGCCTCATCCGTGTTTTCTGTGTCAGAGGCGGGCGGAGAGAGGTCCAGGGACGAGGAGGAAGCTGGCAGTGAGTTCTGCTTATCACGGTACTCCCGAAAAACCCGGATCAGGTACTCCTTGATATTCTGCAAGCAAAACAACAAGTGTCATTAGGAGTTACAGAATTAGCAGCCTGAGATATGTGTTGGTAGTCAGAAATCAGAACGCGGACGTACCTGGAGACTCTTGTCGTTGACGCGGAACATGGAGTCGTAGCACTTGAGGCTGCGATCACGAAAATCCGCCACGACCAAGCGCCAGTGATCTCGGATGATGACGGGAAAAAACACCAGGTCGCAGTTCACGATTGCATCCTGCACAAAGAACAAACAGAAGGCATTGAGACTCAGACCCGAACTCACTGTAATCGTAAGTCAGTGGAGAGAGCCGTACCCGCACACTGGCGTCCTGAATGGCATCGTAGCCGCTCTTGCTGAAGAGCCGGTAGAAGAAGCAGTGAAAGACGTAGACACTGGGCAGACCGGGTGTGGTCCGATTACGTTCTCGAATCATTTCCAGGTAAAAATCAATATTGGGGTCATCGAGCCACTTGGTGCCTTCGTAGCGGACGAGGTGCTCCTGCTTGAAACGTCAGGTGGAACTTGTTCATCAGCTTCGTCCCGTGCGGCGTCTCCAGCTAAGCACAAACAACAAAATCTCAGATCGTGTAATTAAATTCTACGTGAATTTTTAGTACTTTTAGTCGTAGTGGGTATGTATTCGTCTTACAGCTTGCATCATTTTCCGGAGCATGCGCTGTGTGATCTCGGGGTAGAGCGGACCAGGCCGGATGTAGCGCTCCAAGTAGTTCTCCTTGTCAAAAATCTCAGATCGTGTAATTAAATTCTACGTGAATTTTTAGTACTTAGTGGGTATGTATTCGTCTTACAGCTTGCATCATTTTCCGGAGCATGCGCTGTGTGATCTCGGGGTAGAGCGGACCAGGCCGGATGTAGCGCTCCAAGTAGTTCTCCTTATCTGCAAGACGGATTACGAGTTAGACTATATTAGACGATGAATCGAAGCATAAAATAGACGAAGTGCACAAGAAGTGTTTATTACCAAAGTCAGTGGCAGAAATGGGGCTCATTGAGAAATCCTGGCTAGAGTTGTAGCGAAACGGGGACGGACAGCGAATGCTGTCCTCGTGTCCATCGTCACTCGAGTCACCCGACGCCTTGGAGTCGAAGAGCGCTCGTCGCACGCTCTTAGCCGGACTTTGGCTTTGACCACTTTTGACCATGCTCTTGGGGGAGCGGGAGGTGTCCGAGTTCTCATTGTACGTCCGTGGCTTGGACACTATTCGTCCATAGCGCGATTTGCGCGGGACTTTTTCGATGACTTCCTGCTTTTTCTTCAGTTTCACCACAGGCGCCGTCTCTTCTTCGAACAAACCCACTTTTACAGCTCCACTGATATTGTCCGTCTGCCCTCGGCGCTTAGTGGTCTTGCTGTGCCGCAGGTGGTCGTCTTCCAGCCGCGTCACGCGCACTTCGCACGAAGCCATGGTCAGAGACCGCGGGGAGCGGCGAGGTGAAGTGACCGTCGACGATAGTGAGTTTGAGGACCTGCTGCTCGCGCTGCTTGAAGCACTGGAGCTGATGTCGAAGGTTTTGTCAGGGCTCTTGTCTTGCTCTCTCTGTAGCCGCCTGGGAAGGCGGACGACGGGTTTAGAGTACGGAGCAGTCTGGCGCGTGACTTTCGGTGGCTGCGGCTCGTCGGGCTTTGGGAGAATGTTGTAGAAATAAAGAGCCCGTTTATCGCTCTGGGCGAGCGGACTGATCAGGAATGTTTACGTTGTGCTGAACGAAATGCTCGAAAAACGGATCCGGAGGTGAGTCGGCCTTATTAGGGACTGAAACAATGAAAAACAGAAGCAGTCAGTTTCCTTGTTGTTATGTGGACACAGTGCAGGGCTGTCGTCTTTTGACCTGAGCAGAAATACGTTTAATTAGAAATTATAAACTTAGGCTTACGGGCATTGCAAGTGTTCTTTTGTTCACGTTCGTGGTCACTGTCGATCTTGAGTGGGTCTTCGTCAGGGTCTGAGTCTGAGGACCCTGAAGTGGCTATAGAAATTATACTGTGACAAGGAGGAGCTGAAGAGTTGGAGCTACATTCCTCGTCTTTATTCGCAACAGTGGCTGTACAGGGAGCTTCCGTGACCGAGCTCTCGTCTTCTTCGTCCAGGTCGCAGACAATCCGCTTGAGCAAACAAGGCGACGCCATTTCGACGTCAGACCCCAGTCCGAAGCGCAGGGCCTGTTTAGTAGCTCATCATCTGAGGTTCTAAATTGGCTAATGAAGACCTCCACTCAGGAACACTACCTGGAATTTCAAAGTAAAAGAGAAGTGTTATTTTTATTCAATTCACATTTTCGTTATACTTTACGATCGTTTAACATCATCTTATTCTTATTTTATTTCCAAGAGCTGCTGTGCTGTGCTGCGTTCTGATTTCTGACAACTCACGGAATCATTTTCCATGTTTGAGCCAGGTGCAGCTAATCGGTTAATCCTTTTATCGGACATCCGTCTGCCTTCAACTCAACGACATTAGCCTGAGTCTGACAGAAAAAAGGATTGCAGTTTCAGTTTGAGAATGTGGCTGTGGCTATCACGTCATTCATGTTCAATGCCAAGGCCAAGGCTAATAATTCAATATTATGATTTCATTTTGCACAGAAAGAATTCAAAAAAGCGTGTGCGAAGGTCAAGGCAAAGGCCGGAATGGTACGAACAAGTTAGAGGACGAGAACGACTCTGACGTTTCGCGTGTGGACCGAGTGCAGACGGCTGTTGTATGCATTTCTTAATTGTAGAATTAAAAGGCAAAATTGAATAGATGATTGAGCTCTCAATTATGTACTTAACTCTAGTATATCATACATCATAAGTCAATCAGAATCAGAAGCAAGTAATTTGGAATTATGAAATGGTTACGTATGGCAGAAAAGTCTTATTATAGGCATTCAGCATTTGGCATTAGACAATTATTCATATCGTATGATCGTATCATGTCTTCCTCAGCACTACATCATATCATCATCGTTGATCGTCCTTCTGCTCAGCTATAGTTTTTTCACATTTCAGCGCTTTCTTACACATGATTTGCTTTGTACATTCAACATTGTAGCTGGTAGCCGAGAATCTAATATAAAGCTCTCAAGTCTGAAGTCACAAGTCGATAAGTAAAGTACTGCGCATATACAGGTCATAGTAGGTAGTAATTTATTAGTAATAAAGCCCGTAATTCCCAAATTGCATATTTTTAAATGATAATCGTGGATCGGTTAAGCACACAGACAACAGAACGAATGACAAATTACATTTTAATAAAACTTTACAATTACTTACGCACAACGGATATCCAAGCGCCTTTTTTCAGGTAGGACAAATGACAAAGGATGATGCCAATGCCAAGTTGTCAGGATCTTGACGCCAGCTGAGGGTCAGACTTAACTATATTTTAAAGTTGAATTAAAAGTTTTGCTTTTGTTTTGGTCCAGCCAAAAATGAAAAACAGAACATGGCACAACAGGCGCCCAACTCTGTTTGGGTTCTGTGGCTGGCTGGCTGCTCTTGGTCTGCCTCTTCTGCGATGAACTCTGTGCTCGATGACTAAATACGTCATACGTAGCTGCTGCGAGGAGAAGGGCGAGATGGAAGATGCAGCAAGCAAGCCTAGTCGTTAGCTCATTCTGCTTTTTGCTTGGCTCAAATTACCTAATAATGCCCTCCTCCAACGACGACGACGACGCCACTGCTGCTGGCAGCAAAAGCAAAGCTTCAACTTCTTTAGGCAAGCTCCAACAACCCTGGCCCTGCCCTGCCTAGTCTGCTTGTATAAACGTAGTATGCTCTACTTATTGTTACTGCTAGTCAGAGGCATACCTGAGGATAAAATCTTTAAGCCATAGAAATGCGGTATGTTAGTTTCTGTTTTTTCGTAGGCTTCACTAATGAGATTGCTGTCCGTCCGTGTGAGACTCATGATCCGATCGCGATCTTGCTTGAGTCGAGGTTGAGTCTGAGACTGAGATTGAGACCAACTGACTGCATACATCATATTAGGAAATCAGCGTTTATGATTTAAAATTAAAAGAAATGGACACAGATAAACCCGTTGGCCATTATTCGTCATTCATTCGCTCCGTGCAGAGACGGCGATAATGCACTAGGACAAACTTCTAACAAGACCAAGAGATAAATAAGAAATCGCTCTCCGGTCAGGTCACAGCGCCCTGCCAGTAGCTAATTTCAGATAACTTTGTTATCTGATTTAGTGCGAAATTTATTTTATTTTATTTATTTATTTTTTAAATTCACAATAGCTGTGTGATTCGGGAAGAGTATGTAGGTATGTATTACATACACACAGTAAAGCTAGACGCGATATCATATCACAATGTTCAACTAAAGGCCTAGGAATTCACAGAAGGTGGTGTACTGTCTTCGATGTAGCGTCGAAATATCAAAGCAGCCATACAATGCGTTGAGTTTCATACAATCCAGTCGACTCAAATTAAATTCGTTGACCTATTGGAGGTAATTTCCCACGAACTCGCTGTTTCGGCAGCAACGTCGCATTTCTCCGATTTCGGCTGTAATGATAAATTAGTAGGTTAAAGAGCTAAATTAGTAGGACTAAATTTCCAATTTACCTAAAGAAATTGACTCCGTAATGCATAATACTGTTGTAATCATATTCGTAATCCATGGACACGTTCTTCGTAATGCAATTTGTCGAAATTGTTGATGAAACCTGTCAATTTCATTTCATATTGGCTTAACGAAAATGTTTAGGCGCATTGAAGCTCATAATGAATCAGAGTTAGATTACCTTTGAGAACGTTAGTTTTGACAATGGAAACGTACTTATCACGATCAGGTCGTGATTGCTCGTGAAACACACCGAGAGCATGCATGATTTCATGCAGAGGACGACCGATTCCAGAGAAACATTGAGGGGATTTGAAGTCGGGTGGCTGCAAAGACACAATTTGTGGTCACGCCCAGCCTTCCAACGTACGACCAGCATCTAAAGGTCAACCATAAAATGCTATCAGTTAGCTAATACGAACAAATTATTATTAATTGTGACAAACCCAGCTGGTTTTTCGACAGGCCAGATGACCAAGTAGTCTTTCTGTAGTCCATCCCATTCTTTGAATTTGATGCAGGTGTAGAAGCTGAGCAGACGAATTGCAGTTTGGATAATCATAAACTCATCTGGCACTGAAACAGATAATTGCATGTGTCATTAAAAAAATGAAAGTCCACAGTTATTCTAGAAAGCGGGATAAAGGGTAAAACTATGTAGTTATGTAATAAACAAATGCAAGCTTACGGTAGAGGGGGCTGATGATGTAGCTCACTGTATGATTCGGCCATTGTTTATTCGGAAAAGTTTCGAAATTGAGCCCAAGTCTTGAAAGCTGTAACAATAGAAGTACATATACTTGAGATTAGGTAGGATAGAGAATTATATTTTCTTTTGAATGCTATGAATTTACAAGGCAGAACCTCTTCAGTGTCCACACCGGCCATGTCGCCTTCGTAGAACCCAGGTTGCACTTCCGGATCTTGTCCGTCCATTAACTCTGAATATTCGTCCTCTAACAAATCACGCTGTTTTTGCGCTATCGTTTCAACCAACTGCAAAAAATCGGTTAACTATGCATCGAAGTTATCTTGTTTTAATAACGTATAGTGCTTACAGGCTTTTGAAATGAGCTCTTGGATTTGTTTCTGTGGAATTCGAATCCCGGCCAAGGAATCATTGATGACAACGCCAAGCAAAAGTAAGAGGCACAGAAAGGACTTTCCAGATTTAGTTGACATTATATTAAATTGTAAAGCTCCAAGATTTCTTCGTTTCTCAGAATCTGGCGACGTTGTTCCTGGAATGTAATGAATATTTCGATTAAAAAATTAAAAACATCTAATAGGTGCTAAGTCATAGCAGATGACTTTAATCATTCATTAGCTCGGTGTTCAATTAGGAATTTATTTTAAAATGTCAAAACTCATTTGGTTTCTGGGATGTGTGAAACTTCACAACCCTGGCATTCTCATCAGAGAGTCTGAACTGAAAGCAAGTCGCTAGAACCCGCGACAAAACTAGACCCTACCCGCCAAAGTTGAACGGAGACTCTCACAAAAAATTGAAATTTGAATTTGAAAAGCGTGCAGCTCTTTCTAACAGCGCAGCGCGTTTGACTTTGAAGTAATTAACCGCTGTTAATTAAGTTTTAATTCAACACATTCAGCAGCTTTACAGATTAACTTGGCTTTCTCTTTTTACTGGTTGGACTAAAATTATTATACTACATACAAGACACAAGATGTTCAGGTGAGAAATCAAAGTTTTGAATCTATGTTAAATAAATTCACGAGCTCTTTCTTACAGAGTAGCGCGTTTGACTTTGAAGTTATTAACCGCTGTTAATTAAGTTTTAATTCAACACATTCAGCAGCTGTACAGATTAACTTGGCCTTTTCTTTTTACTGGTTGGACTAAAATTATACTACATACATACAAGATGTTCAGGTGAGAAATCAAAGTTTTGAATCTATGTTAAATAAATTCACGTTTCTCAAATGGCATTATTTTATCCATGAAATATTCATTCGAACTCAAGTCCAACAAGTCGAGTGGAATTGTTTGTTTAAAACATCCAACTTGGCTTTTATTTGAATTTGTACTTTCGATCTTAACACCTCACACATTGCAAGTACATCATATTGCTTTCTATTAAATGACTAATAAGGTTTAATTAGTATGTGCAATTTCAGTCGTCAGAGAAAAAAGGATGGTTATTATGACATTAGGGCTTGTTTTAAATATTGCAATTTGCTACTGACATCAACTGTCCACTGCAACAGCACTATCAACTATTGTCTCAACCATTTAAGACCGCCTGGTTCGTCATTATTAACTTAATTGATTTAATTATCGTAGGTATAAGTGATAAGGAAATAATGATATTCCTCCTGCATTCTGCCCAGGGCCCAGTACTTAATGAGGGCAGGCATGCGTTGCGTGGTTGCGTAGCCTAGCATGGTTTACCAATTGCAATTAGTAATCTGACCTCACCTCAGCATCTATTTTTTTTCAAAGCACCGTGTTTAATTGCGTTTAGAAATTTCAATACGATTTTTAAGGGCAGGGCGAATTGATCTGGAGGTCAAGGTTAGAATGCTTACTCTACTAGTTGTATTGAAATGGGAAAATCTTCTATACGACACATGAGAGTGATTTGAAAATTCTGGATTCCAGCTTGGCAAATTGTCTCACTAGTTGAATTATCTGGCATAACAGAATTCATAACCAACACCAAGCCCATTAAATAGTAAAGAATTAGTTCTAGATTCGGGATTGAAGGATTTCTGCTGTTAGACTACCTTTGCAGCTCAGTCAGAGTTGATAATCAGCTTTCATCAGCTTTGGAGTTTGGAAAAGTAGGAAGCCCGCAAGTTCACTTTCCCTGTTTCACTTTCACTTTCACAAGACTTGGCTACAGCTACGAAGTACGAATTAGCAGTGCCAGGGATTTCTGCTTTCATCTGGTTTGTTATCTCTTCTCAGTTTCACACCCTTTACAGATTTAATAAGATGCCCAACCCTTAGAACTTGGAACCGCGGACACTGACACCAGCCAACCCCGTTTTCTTGGTTCCCATCAGTGGTCGGTCTGAGCATGGAAAAGCCGGTTTCTGTCGCATTTCCAATTCTGGCTCCGCAGATCTCCGTTCCGAGTTCGTATCTATTACTATTACTACCTACGAACGGCAGGGCTAATTATGCTTTGATCTTCGTTTAAGGCTCGGCTTTTGGTTTTGGCTGCCTTATGCAGTGCTTAATTTTAAGGATGAATGCTCTGCGTCGATTGTTTAAAAGATGAACTGAGGAGCAACACGGGGATAACTCCGTTTATAATCTTAGCTCTGTGCTTTTTGGTTGGATCTTGACTTGATGGGTACTCGCTGAGCTCAAGTCTTAGCTTTACCTGGTCCTCCCGGGTACCTATGCATTGTTCTTGTCAGGCAGACCAGTGGCCAGTACTCACGCTGGCTATGCCTATTGTTGCTAGAACAGAGCTGGGCCCGTGATTTATGCATTTCTGGGGTATCCGGTACTTCACCTTTGGTTCACACCGAACTGTGATATTCTGCTCGTTCGCAGATTCCAAGATGCAATATGCAATTCCCACAGTTGACATCTGATAACAATTATTACCTACTGCAGATTACAGCGTCGAAGAATGCAGCGTCTTCCCATATTATTCCCGTGATTCTCGCTGGGCCTTCATTGTTGACATGACATGCAGTTCTGTGGTGGCCTGGGGCTGTTTTCTGTTTCGCTTAGCAGCAGGCAGAGAGGCTGTCGTCAGAATATAAATTACATATTTACATAGCGGCAGAGATCAGAGATCAGATTGTGGTTGCTCTGTTCATGATCGCAGAGGCAAATGAGGAGGATCCATATCGGGAACTTTGTTTACTACATCTCTCTGTCCGTTGAATTTACAATGGGAATAAAACTCCTTCTGCCACGCCTCTGTACTTACTGTCCTGAGAAGGGCAGCTGAGTCCCACAGAGATTTGCTTATTGTTCCAAAATGCTATCTTCCTCATCTGCAGGCTCATGATCGCGAGATATGAAAGGCCATGACTCGAATCAATACTGAACTCCCATGGAGCTCATAATTGTTGATCCGATCCGCTGCTGTTAGCTCATTAATCCATTTATCCCCAGATTTCGTCTGCATTGTGCATGCTGATTGTGAAATATACAATGCAGGCAGCAGGCAGCTAATCGTCGCAATAATTGATTGGAATTCCTTACGCTTGATTTTCGGGGCGGCGTTTTTACTGGCGGTTGATCTAGCCAAACGCTTATGTCGAAGGCCATGTGCCAAAATATTGGCTAAATTATGTAACACATTTTAAATGCACTTTTGATTAATTTTTTTTTGTAGATGATGCCACTGGAGTTGAAGAAATAGATGTTTGAGCGATCGTTGTGATCCGCCGACTCTGCCCCTGCATACGATGTCCAGATAGTCGAGACCAAGGACCAAGCCGAAATTATTCCGCCTTATTGGCGGCATGGTTGAGCTATGACGCGAGCAAAGAGCGTCAACTCTCGCCCTTTTGGCTCGGCACTGCCGGCGTCCTCAGCGGAATGCTCACCCGCTTCATCACTCAACCCCTGGACGTGCTAAAAATCCGCTTCCAGGTCAGAACCAAGGCATCCCATAGATCTAGCTAATGCTAATCACTAATCAGGTGAGGTAGGTGGACACTTAATGCTGAATTCTTGTGCAGCTTCAACTGGAGCCCTTGGAGAAGGCGCAACGAAATTACTACTGGAACATGCGTCAGGCCTCGGGTCGCATTTGGAAGGAGGAGACGTTCCGGGGTCTGTGGAAGAGGTCATGTGCCGGCTCAGCTTCTGTCCGCTGTCTACGGACTTGCACAGGTAATAATTCTCATAGACGGCCAATTAGGCTGATTAAGTCATTGCCCCGTCTCCAGACAGAGACATTCTCGTCTTAATTAGCGATCCGGCTGACGGCTGCTCTGTGTGTTGTTTTCTTTTATTGCTGTTTTTTGCTGCATTGTTGAGACTGTGGGAGATGTGAGAGCGGACAAAGACGGATTGTCTCATTTCTCAATTACTAATTTGTCACGATGTTCGCCCGCCTTCTGGTCAAAGCTCTGTCATAACATGTTTCTACGAAGTCTTCTTTTTATTGCTTCGTTTTCCATGTTCCTTTCTCGTTTTTTGTCTCTGGCAGCTCTCGTCTTACCCGTGAATACAATGCAAAAAGCTCCGCCAATTTGCCTGTGCGTAGCCACAAAAATTTCCTGTCTCTTTGACGGCTAGCATGTTCTGTACTATGAAATATGAAACCCGGGCCTGGCTTCATCCTAAAACGCTGATAAACTGAGCAGAATGCTCAAGAAACCTCAAAGCTAAAATTCGATTACCCTTTCGGCTGCGGCGCTTTACATGCTACCAGTTACGGAACCCAAGTTTCGCTACTTTTGATGCCACAAGTTTTGGGCAAAACAAAAATCAGCTTGTCACTCTCCGAGCCCAAGCCTTTTTTGCTGTCTGGCTCACGAAAGTTAACATTTTTTGATATACTGCAAAGCGAAATTGCGTTTTTTGTAGTGTTTAATCTTTCAATGACAAGGAGTGTTATAAGATATTTTTTAAAATTTTCAGTTCGGAACATTCGAAGTACTGACAAAGCTTGTGCACGTTCACGTGACGGAAGAAGCCCGAGTTCCCGTCAACCTGCTCTGCGGCTCTCTAGAGCGGAGCAGCGGGCACGGTCCTGTCCATGCCCTGTGACACTGTCCGAACTCGCCTCGTCGGACAGGGTGAACCCAAGGTGACAGCAGCTAAGCCCATTCACCCCCACGTCTCCGTTTGTATTTAATTACTCTGTATAGTAATATTTAATTGAGTACATATTTTACTTCAGCTGTACAAAGGCGCAGTGCACGCCTGCATGACCATGCTGCGGAATGAAGGCTTTCTGTCTTTGTACAAAGGACTGGTTCCGAGTCTTGTGCAGATCATGCCACAAACTGGGGTCCAGTTCGCCTGCTTCCGTCTCTTCACGGAAACGTACTGGAATGTGACTAAGCAGCGTGAGTGCTGGGCTATTCTATTTATATATGGAAGACTAATCTCAGTCTCATGCGTTAAAACATTTCCACGGTCTTTCCTGAGTTCGTACTCACTGTGAACGATGCATACAGGCCTAATCATGTTGTTGACGCTGTGATGTTTGATGTTGTTTATTTTGATGCAGAGAGAGACGTGAAGCTGCCGGTGGGCGGAAACCTGGTCTGTGGGTCACTGGCTGGACTGGTGGCCAAAGTCCTCGTCTATCCGCTCGACTTGAGCAAAAAACGACTCCAGGTTCAAGGCTTCGAGGAGGCCAGAGTCCAGTTCGGAAAAGTAAACACGAATTCCTTACACTTTAAATGACATGAATTACTGTATGAGTATGCCATTTGTGGAATTTGGAGCATTGGCATGAAGTACATGGCCTAACCTAATGCTCGACTTACTTCTGACAGGTGACCAAGTACTCGGGACTCTGGAACTGCCTGGGTCGGACTTTGCTGGAAGAAGGACTGCGTGGAATGTACAAAGGCCTGGCACCCAGTCTGATCAAAGCATATGACCTCCACTGCCCTCACGTTCACGTTCTACGAAGAAATCGTCCAGGCCTTCTACCAACTCAAACTCAGCTAACGGCTAGTGAACGTTTCTTTAGACATCGCTAACTCGCAGATCTATGCGAAATTTTAGTTGCATTGTGATGCAGCTTTAATTCTAGGTCCTGATTAAGCAAATGGCGCCGGCGCTGTTAGACGCAAAGTCAAGTATTCAAAGGTTCTCCTTGCGGCCATTTTATTAATGAATAAAAATCTAGTCGAACAGTCTCTCGAATAATGGTCAAGCTCAAGTCTCAACGCAGCGCGTAGCTTAGTGTACAGCGTAATATTAGACATGAATTTCGGTATATCATATTTTGTGAAGATCTGCCTATAATCCAGCCTGGCCAAGGCTGCTTATTTATACAAAATTCCGGCCAACAAGGCCAACTATGTAGTTGAAAGCAGTGCGTATTTTGAACTTTTTGTCAGACTAAAAAAGTTTGCTTCAAATTGGTCTCTGGACATTGAACTTTTCAAACGTTTAGTTAGGAACTATTTAACATTAGTTGTGGCATTTATATTTTTCTGAGTTCAAAAGCTCTCAAACCGGGATTTCGTTAAAGCACTTCGACGTTTGACTCAACTAAACTATACAAATTAATTATTCTAGTGCAAATATGCTCTAATCTACTTTGGCTCGGACAGATGAGCTTATTTCGTTTTTTTGCAGGCTTCGGGTCGATTTCCTTTTCGCTGACACATGTAGCGGAAGAACTGGTTTTTGTTCTGCGGACTGACCTTCGTGCCTGACACGACGACGATGGGCAACTGGAGTGGCTTGGGAAAGAGCGGGAGCCTGTCCGTGATGGACTTGTAAATCCCCATGTACATGTGACCGTCCCCGTTCTGCGTGCAGTTGAAGATGGGCTCCCAGGGAATTTTCACGATGCGGGCGACACTTCTGCCCAATGGCGTCTGCTGCCGGAGTCAGAATGTCCATGTCGTTCATCATGCAGCCGATGTAGGCCATGACGAGGCCTCCGTTCTCCGGCTTCTCGTGGAGCTGGTGCAGGGCACAGCCGTGAACCAGGTTTCCCTGGCACTCGTCGTAGCCGTGCTCGCAGCTGAAGTTGCCGTCTGAAGTCAGGTTGGCGTTTCCGTAGGGCACGAGGACGGGGACACTCATCGAGCGCCCCAGCTTGGCGTAGGTCGGGAAAAACTGGTGAACCATGAAGTCCCGCGACGCCTTGCTCAACGTCTCGTAGAAAATGACCACGTTGTCCGTCTCTTCCGGGACGCTGTTGACGGAGTCGTTGGCCGCGAAGAGACTGATGATCTCCTCCACGAACGTGATTTCTGGTGACAAGCCGGGCAAGTCCAGTCCCTTCCAACTCAACTCGGACGAGTTGCTGTCTTCGGGAAAGTCGTCAATGAACCTGGTCGTGGCTTCCACGACAGCGTCAGAGGACTTCGATCTACAAGAAATTCACAAAGTTGCACTGCCGGGCTATGGATAGCAAGATATCCGCTGACTTAACCTTGACGCCCAGCGAGCAATAGGCACCACCACGTGCTGGAAGCCCAAGCCTTAGCTCTGATCAATTGTACGGAAGTATGAATTGACGAGGCGTACCTGAGCGGTTGCTGTCGAAGGGTGCTGAGGAGGACGGCGGTGAGAACGAGAGTGATGACCAGAATGCAGAAGGCCATGATGTGGAATCGCCGTCTTTGTCCAGTGCAGCCCTTGGGATAACGGGACGGCAAGTCTGACTCCGAGTCACCCGGCACCAAGCTGTCCTGGTCTTCGAGTCGCTCCCACGACGCCATTTTCCTACTCTGAGCGAATCACCAGCTGATCCGATGGCCTGGAACTGAATCACCTCCAAACCCAGCGGAGCTCTGACTTCGTAGCCTAACTGCTGTCACACAAAGACTTTATGTTCAGCTCAGCACTTTGCACATGGCGTTATGGAGCTCATGTTTGCATTCTGGCCGCAGGATTCACTTTTAAATTTGATGGATGATGTCCAGTGCAAGTCTTGAGAAGAGGAGCTGCAAGACACACACAAGATAGAAAGATTCTCGAGTCTATTTCAGTTCGAGACTTCTGCTTCAACTTATTACTGGAGCTGTGGAGATGCAGGAAAAAAGGAGGAGGGCAGAAGAGGGTTGATGTGATGAGGGTGAAAAATGAAGCAGATAAGCCCGTGTTTCATGTTCATGCACTAGTACGGCTACGGCTGGGCTCTCTGTTCTTCTGCTATCGCTTACTTGGGCTTGCCCTGCCCAGCCTTCACCCCAGACTCGACCAGCCTTTTGACCTATGACCTCGTCGGCACCTCTGCAAATGCACGCTTGGCCTTAGCCGGAAATTAAGCTCACCGCTGCCTCTCCCAGAATTGTAAGACAACTATTAACAGAAGGCTCAATCATTGACTCTTTCGTTTAATTAACGCGAGCGTATAAGTAGTCTTTATTATTTTCTGCTGATTCGGATAAGCTCCTTGACTATGCCATGCATTCACCGTGTAGCTACTCTGAACTCTCTTGTGTCCAGCATAGCATAGCATTACGCGTGCATGGCATTCGGACCTAAGCCTGGTGTTGACATCATCATGTCATTCCTCATCCTCAATGAAATCACGGAGCTAATCAGCAGCAAGTCTTGGAATCCTCCCCCTTCTTCCAACAAACTCAGCATCAGCTCAGCAGTCTTTCTGTCCAAAGTCCGCATATATTATATTTTGTTGACTATGGCTTTGACGTCTTTGGAGCTTCTGTCGCTCCGGCGGGAGGAGAATGATTCAGCTCGAATCGAACCTTGACCTGCTTATTTTCTCCTATGCTTCGCCTGGATTGTTTTGCTCCCATAAAGATAAAGCACAGAACCTTTTTTGGCCTGAGTAAAATAGGCTGATTCAGGGCCTCTTCCAATTTCCTTGATTGTTCAGCATAGCCTGAGCCTATCAGGGCTTTACCTGGGGACTTCAAGTAGACCTATACAGCTTGTTTTCCTTTTCTTAGCACTAGGTTTCAAACCATTGATTCGCTGCCGTGTAAACTACGATAGATAAGCTACGTCCACATGAATTAGGTAGCTTTGAGTTTCTCCTGGGCTCTGCGTCGAGTTGGTTGACATTTTCTGTTGTAGCGAAGGAACAGAAATAAAGCCTCTGTCGGCCTGTAGGCCACTCGGGTATTTATATTTCCTGTCTCCAGTCCATCCAGACCTGAAGTCAATAGTATGTAGTCTTCCTTTATTGTTGACAAGAGAGTGGCTTTCGCTCTTTTCGGGTTTTTTAAGTTATCGGCTTGTGTTCGTTCCTAAGCGTTAATTTCTTCTGTTATTCTGTGCGTACTAAAATGATGAAATTTCGCTGACGGAGTTCTTATTTTGCTTCATTTGTGTTTTCCAGGGCCTGCTCATCAGCAAGTATAAAAGAAAGTTGGCGTGATGCTGGAGCTGGATGGCGGACGAGTTTTCATTGGCGAGGGCTACAGCTGCCTCGTCGCGCGGAAGCTCAAGGAAAGCTGGCCGAATATTCAAACCGTCGCCATTATCACGGACGAAACTCCTCAAGCCCAGCGGGAGTATGTAGGCGAGATCCGAGAAGCCTTCCGCATCAGCACGGTTTTGGAGGTAACGAACTTTCAAAGTGTAGTACGCTACGCTGCATAAAATTACAAAATTAATAATTTTGGCTGTTCTGAATTTACGTTCCTATCGTCTGTTTACAGGAGCCCGTGTCGGTCCTGACTTATGCCGCTGTTCCGGCCGAAGGAGAAGCGTGCAATAGCCGAGAAGTCGTGGCTCAATTGGAACGCTTTTTAATTGCTCACGGCTGCAACGTTGACACGTGTCTAATTGCACTCGGCGGGACTGCTTTGTGACGAGCTACTCGGTTTCGTGGCTTCGAGTCTCCTCGGAGGATCCCCATTCGTGCACATCCCGACGACGTTGTTGTCTATGGTGGACAAATCCTCGGGTCGCAAGGACGTTGAGGAGACTTCAATGGGAGAGGACCTAGCCAGAAGAAACCCTTCCAACCCGCAGCGCGTATTCATCGATTTCCGCTTCCTTCATTCTTTGAGCAGACGAGAGTTCCTCAACGGAATGGCAAAAATTATCAAGACGGCAATCCTGAGTAGCGAAGTGGACTTTCGTCACGTCGAATATTGTGCGAAGCCCCTGGCAGCGTTTCTGGATAAAATAGAAAGCATGTCAGTGGCCAAGCGGAGGTCGGCCTGGGTCTGGGAAGAGCAGCTCAGTGCCCATCTACGAGAAATTGTTGTGGCGGCCATAATGTCGAGGCTGGAAGCCGTCGCGGAAGATGGGTTGCGCCCGAGCCTTTGCTTTGGTCAAGCTTTAACTCAAGCTCTGGAGACTCAAAGCTCATTACAACTTTCGCGGGGGGAGTGCCTGGCTCTGGCCATGAGCCTGGAGCTTCTCGTGGCTCAGGCTCTGGGTCATTGTCAGTCTGGAACTGTGGAGCGGGTCCAGCGACTTTTGAAGCAGCTCCAGCTACCTGTCTCTCTTCATGACGACCTTCTTGAAGCCTACACTGATCGGCTTCCTAGAAAGGAGGACTTGCGCCGAGCCATGCAACTGAACATGAAGATTTCGGACGGAACGGTTGAGATGATGCTTGTTACACAGATCGGACACGCACGACTTTTGTCAAGTGCCAGAAGACGCCATTCTCAAAGTACTTGAGCCTGGTCGCTCCACGAAGTTTTGGCATGTCTTTTCGATGCCGGAGGTAAGATGGACTTTCACGGATCGTGCTTCGAATATGCTTCTGCTCTAGGTTTGCTTACGTACCAAATTGAACCCTCATCGCATTCTAACATCATCAGTATAAATAACATGTTTATTTTTAGTAAGATTTGATCTGTTCCTTTGTCCTCGTTTCAGATGTACGAGGCGTTATGCCAGCACTTGGATCTGCCGAGTGTGCTGAACCTCAGTGGGACCTGCAAGTTTTACCGGGCGTTGACCCGAGAGTCTTCTGAGTTCAGGAACAAGAATAAACTGCGTCTTTACAGCTGGAAAGTTAGCAAAGATGACCTGCTCCAGTCCCAGTTCATAAAATGGAAAAACGCTGAGCTGGAGTTGGGTCCATGGGATTTGAGCTCTTTCAAAATTATCCTGAATCTGCTCCAGTCGAGTCCGGTGGAAAGCTTCGTAGTCCGTGGCCAGCCGAAAAAGCTCAGTGACGCAATGGCCTACGAGCTCAAGCAACTGTTCAGCCATGAACAGCGCCTGTCCAAAGTCGTTTCTTTCAGGACACTCAAGTGTTTCGACGTCACAATCAGCATTTTCGAGAGCGAGTTTTGCAGTACGTCGACAGCAGAATCCCTGGCCCAGCACCTCAGCTCACTCCAAGAACTACGGATTGAGACTGGCGATCCTGCAACGTCGGCTGCTTCTGACAATTTGAGAAAGCTGGCTGCCAATCCGAGGACTAAGAGCTCAGTGACACAATGGCCTACGAGCTCAAGCAACTGTTCAGCCATGAACAGCGCCTGTCCGAAGTCGTTTCTTTCAGGACACTCAAGTTTTTAGACGTCACAATCAGCATTTTCGAAAGCTAGTTTTGCAGTTCGTCGATAGCAGAATCCCTGGCCAAGCACCTCAGCTCACTCCAAGAACTACGGATTGAGACTGGCGATCCTGCAACGTCGGCTGCTTCTGACAATTTGAGAAAGCTGGCTGCCAATCCGAGGACTAGTTTTCGGCTCAAGAAATTCCATTTTTATCCTGGCAGGTTTTGGAACAGGAATGCGATGAAGACAGCCAATGAAATGATTGTTTCCGTCCTAGAAACTCATCAGCAGACTTTGGAAAGCCTGGAAATTGAAGAGATCTCTGGTTTCTGGAAGTTGAACGGGATCCGAAGTCTTGTTTGCCCGTTGCTCCGGAACCTGAAGACGAACGTCACAGCTCGTGCTCAAGCGGGCTTAGCAGGCTTCATTAAGAATAACTCGGAGTTTACCCACCTGGTCATCAAGCAAGAACATGCAGCTAGGCCTGATCAACAGCGGGCTATTCGTTTTCTTCCGCTCGAAGATGCCCTTCACGCATGCAAAAGCCTAAAATCGCTTAGTTTGGATTTACGGAATGCAGGAAGTACTACTGCGGCTGCGCGTTGTGGATTCCTTGGAGAAATGCAGCGTCTTAAGAAAATGAAGCTCCGTGTTTCCAGCCTGGCGTCCTTGATGGAAGCTCAACTGCCCAGATCTCTCAACTCCGTCAAGATTCGTCCTCAGAACAGAGAAAGTGATCCCGCCGTTCTAGCCATTCACGATGCTTGGCTCACGAGCAATCTCTCCAGACTGACTCTGACGAAGCTCAAGCTTGACGTGGGGCTCACTGACCAGAGTCTTCAGACCATTTGCGCCCATCTACGCCAACTTGTGGACTTTGAGGCACACGGTTCTGACGCTCTGAGCGACTTTGGCGTGACTGGCCGACGAGAGGGCGAGAACACAGGGAGTCAGCCTTCGGTCTTTGACAGGTTCGCTATTCTCTGCACGAAATGTCAATTCATGTTTAAATGATAATAATAGCCTTACCGTCTAACGACCTGGGTCTCTGCTACTTTTCAGGTCTTCAGTATTTAATTCTTGGAAGATGGTCTTCAGACCATTTCCGCCCATCTACGCCAACTTGTGGACTTTGAGGCATACGGTTCTGACGCTCTGAGCGACTTTGGCGTGACTGGCCGACGAGAGGGCGAGAACACAGGGGTCAGCCTTCGGTCTTTGACAGGTTCGCTATTCTCTGCACGAAATGTCAATTCATGTTTAAATGATAATAATAGCCTTACCGTCTAACGACCTGGGTCTCTGCTACTTTTCAGGTCTTCAGTATTTAATTCTTGGAAGATGGTCTTCAGACCATTTCCGCCCATCTACGCCAACTTGTGGACTTTGAGGCATACGGTTCTGACGCTCTGAGCGACTTTGGCGTGACTGGCCGACGAGAGGGCGAGAACACAGGGGTCAGCCTTCGGTCTTTGACAGGTTCGCTATTCTCTGCACGAAATGTCAATTCATGTTTAAATGATAATAATAGCCTTACCGTCTAACGACCTAGTCTCTGGTACTTTTCAGGTCTTCAGTATTTAATTCTTGGAAGATGGTCGAACGTGAGCAGCACTGCTCTGCGCTCTGTGCTCAGCTATCCAAAGCTCACTCATCTCAATCTTCATTTTCCGTTTCTGAACGTGAGTAATTATTCCTAGCTTCTCGGCAATAATTTCTGAATCAAATTCTGAGCATTAATTTTTTTTTCTCCAGGCGGATGCCATTGAAATACAAGAGTTGCTTGTGAGCGTTGCTCTACAAAATCCAGAGCTCCGAACTTTTGCGGCCCATATCTGGCCATGCCAAATGCACTCCGTTGCAGCCTATGCATATCTCATTCATGCTAAAATTCACAGAGTCTTGCCCAACTTCGAAGGAGCCTATATTATATGAGCTACAAAGTCAGTTTTTAAGATTCAACGTTGATGGTTCAAGTTGAGCAGGAGTGTTTTCAATGCTGTGATCACTCTATTCTCCGCTCTAATCTACTTGTTTCAGGAAGTCCTTACATATGGATTGACGACCTTTCCTTTTTTTCTAAAAATAAAATAAAATATATTTCGTGTATTTGTACAACTCGCGGATTGTACTTTTCTAGCTAACTGATGTTAGCTTTCAAGTAGCAGCTGGTGTTTTTAACAGAAAGAAATAAATGTATTTTCAATTTTCCAAATCTCAATCCAGAGTTCAACAAAATTCTTTGCAGTGGTCAAACAGAAATCTGATAGAATGGACCGGAAGCTTACAGACTATGCTGGAGTTCTCTGTGTCCTACACCTACAAGACCTTACGTGACAAGCTGAGACTTCAAACTTCAACTGACAGGGCCGTCAGATATTCACAAGTCTGTTTGATTCCATTGACATGCTGGCCGCCGACAGTGGTTAGGATCCCGCCGGACGTCTTCTCAGGCAGGACTGACACTGAAAGCAAGGGGTTAAAGACAGGAGAAGGACGCGGTGGCATTAGTTGCCGAGGGCCATCTATCGGCTGCAGGGGAGCTCTCATTATATTTCTCACCTCAAGCCCAATAGCGCGCCAACGCAACAGAACCACTACTACTACTGACTTCTCATGTTTTCACTTCCACGATTGCCGTTTTTGATTATCATCGATCACATCTTTATCAATTAACAATTCATTGGATGTTGGAAGCATTTGGGGACACATGTAGGACGTAGCTGAGGTACCCTTCTGTCTGAAGCACTGGCACTGACGGCACAGACAACCTCTACTGTTAACTAACTAATCCGTAAGCTGTGCGTTGTACTTATTTGTATTTGTTAAGAGAAGACCATTGCCGTCATGTCTTTTCTGACTTACTTACAACTTAGCAAGGATCACTTTTTCATTGTTGTCTATGTAGATTGACCCTGTAACCTGTGAAGTGCGTTTGCCGCGGCGAATGGGTGTCTCTTGCTGTGGTTGCGGATTGAGTGTCGTATGCTGGATCCAGGACACAGGATACATGACACATATGAGCTCGTTTCATACTAGCCTACTGCTATGATGGTGCAGGTGAATCGCTGGACACTGGAGAGCAACAGGACAAGAGGAAGATCCCAGAACGCAAAACTGACGACTTTGCTTCAGTAGTATCATTTTTTTAAAACCTGACTAAACTCTGCACAAGGGGATGACGGAGTGTCCCATGGACTGCGAGAAGCTCGAGCTTTCGTGTCCCAGGCTCATGAGCAAGGAAGAGCTGGGAGAGTCGAGCTCATGTCGTCTCTGCGGTCTCGGAGCAAGTCTCAAGACTGACACGGCAAGTTTCTCCTTCCTGCCGCTCTTCGAGCTTGCCCAGGCCCTCCACCAACATGTCAACGTCCTCATCAACCGCTACTTGCCCATCAAGGTTAGAATTCAAATGCCATTACTATAGCAAAGCTTGCCTTTGTTGACATATTAATGAATCTTTATGTGTATTGCAGGTGTTTGAGAGTGACGAGTACTTTCCTCGCTTCGTCTGCTCCGTCTGCGTCCATGACTTGGAGCAGACCATTCACTTCTTCGACAGGGTGGCAGCTGGACAGCGACTCCTCCTTCAAATCATACACACACAACCTCCTCAACCTCAACCACCGAGTTTTTCTGCTGAGAACCCGATCAGTGTGGCTACTCCGCGCAGACGCGGACGACCGAAAAAAGATCCCAACCAGCCGCCCAAAGAGAAACCGGCACTTCCGGTCGAAGACTTGGGAAAGCCTAAGAGAAGCATCCGAGTACCTGGGCGGTATGGCGCTGCCGACGCCGACTCTACACAAAGCTCAACACCGGAAGCAGACAGAAACGCAGAATCAGATCAAGGCTTCCGAGTTCCGCCGTCAAAAGTCAAAAATAGAAGCTTGCCTCTTGATCCCCTCGATTCAGCCAGCGAAAAAAGCGAATTCGTAGGCATTGTCGATCCCAATCCCACGGCGGCAGACGAAGCTGAATTCTCCGCCCTCAAAGCAGAGCTCCAGCCAGACAGTCGCAGTGACGTGCCTGTGGTGGAATCACACGCGGATTCTCGGACTGGAGACGACCCGAACGACCTTGACTGTGTGGTCCAGGGCAATAAGATCAAGCTGAAACGTGGTCGAGGGCGTCCTCGGAAGAGAGGAAGGAAGGCCAAGTCGAAGAAGATGATCGAGTGTCCTCTGTGCCAAAAAGTGTTTGGACATCCGTCCTCTCTGCGCTACCACCGTGTGACGGCTCACGCCGCGGCGAACGCGGCCACATTCAGCTGTGAGCTCTGCCCGCGCGTGTTCAAACACAAAAACCTTCTCAAGTGCCACATGCTCGCCCACTCGGACAAAAGAGACTTCCGCTGCACCCACTGCCCCAAAAAGTTCAAAAGCCGGTATGTTATATGTTCGCCACCTATTTTCTCCTTTCGGGGACACGGCTCTGTTTAAGTATAATGCATTCTGTTACTCTGGCATGTAAATAATACTTGTTTCATTTTTCAGAGCGAGCTTGGATACTCATGTGCAAGTGATTCACGTGGGCGTGAAGTACGGGTGCGAGGAGTGCGGCCTTCTGATGAGCTTCAAGTCGTCACTGGCAGCGCACATGCGGCTGCATCGCGGGGAAAAGCCATTCGTCTGCGAGTTCTGCCACAAGGCCTTCACCCAGAAGAGCAATCTGGACGAACATCTGCGCGTCCACACCAATGACCGACCGTACCAGTGCAGCGTCTGCTTCAAAACGTTTAAAACCTGTTCGCAGCATAAAAACCACGAAATGTGAGACTAGTTCCATTTGCCATAATGCCTATTAATTAAGAATTGCTTTCCATGACTCAGAACTTAACGAAGTCTCTTTGCAGGACGCACCAGGCCGAAAAGAGTTTCCTGTGTTCTACGTGCGGCAAGTCCTTCAGTAACCGCATGCACTTTAAGTACCACCTGCGGCGACACACGGGTGAGGCGCCGGTGGAGTGCAAGCTCTGCAGCCGCCGCTTTGTTGAGCCGTATGCCCTGACGAAGCACATGCGGACGCATACGGGCTCTCAACCGTACCATTGCATCATCTGTAATCGAAAATTTGGAGACGGCTCCAACTTCCACAAACACATGAAGCGACATGGCACCTACTCCACGGCCACTCGAACACAACTTCGGCCGCCAGGAGCTCCAGCAGAGAAAGCTCGTCCACGCCCTGTTCCGCGGCCTCCGAAGCTCCAGGGCCGCGTACTGGAGCTGCTGAACAAGTCGACGCTGGAGGCTAGTTCGGAGGAGATCCGCGAAAGTGGCACGTCAGAAGCAGCGTCTACGGAACTACAGTCGGGTCAAGTAGTCGAGTTCTTTATGAGGCCGGGCACTTCTCAAGGCAACTCGGACACGCGACAACGGCGCTCATTGAAGACCTCTGTGGCTTTGAGTGAGGAGCAGATCCAGATTCAAGAAGCCTTTGCACCAGAAATGGAAACTGATCCGGACTCCGACACCTCACACTTCCACGGTATCAGGCGTTCCTTCTAGAAAATCATATTTGAATTCATCCAAAGAGCGTAATCTAATGTCAAGTTTTGATTGTGCCTTTGCAGGAGCTGAGGTGCTTGGCGAAGACGAGGAGGGTTCTTTGGTGCAGATTCTGGATGCAGAGGGGCTGCTGGAGAGCGAGGACGGTCAGGTCATCTATGTCTACCCTGACGACCTGCCTATCTTCACCATCACTCTCAATGACGACCACCAGCCCATCCAGGTACACAGCCACTTGGTAAAATCCATGCGCTCTCTGTGCTGAGCCGTGACCTCCAAAAGTTCGCTGTTCTAGAAACTTAAGTCCAATTGTTCTTGCAGGTGCGTGGAAACGAAGAAGCGACGCTGCAGACTCTGAGTCAACTCAGCGGCGGTCCGTTGACCTTCACCACGGTCGACGGAACTGAGCTGGGAACCCAGTACTTCAATCTTCAGACCGTGGACGGCTCCACGCTCATCAGCCACACGCTGAGTGATCCTTCGCAGTCTTCCTCTGACGCCAACGACCTGCATAGCAGCATCAGTCTCGGTCCACTTCTAATTCCGCACTCTGAGGCCGAGGAGCAGGCCCTGTCCCCTTCCAACTCCAACACTGAGCAGTCCTAGGTTCCTGTTACTTGGACTCTATAGTTAAGCCCTGAACTGCTAAGCCTGGCGGCTTCTTCTCACAACGGTATCAGTCTTTACTTTTAAAAGTATATTATCTACTTAAAGTCTGTTAAGCAGTTAGAATAAAGTCATTCCTCGGACTGGAAGTCAGAGTCAGTCCGCAGTCATGTGCAGTTGTAGCGGAATTCAGGACGCATTTATTGGGCACTGATGAGCGGGGTAGGTTTATATATTGTTAAGGAGAGCAGCAGAAAAGACGGGGAGTTCTTAACTAGGCGAGAGTGGGTCAATGGAATCAGTTCTGGCCCAGTTCCTTCCTCCCGTGTCTCAAATGTCTGTTGCTTGGATTTTAATTGCTAATTGTTATTGGAGGCAGAGCCAGAAGCTGTAGTTCTATCTAATTAACGAAGAGCAGTGCAGAGCATGATGGGCTGCAGAGAGAACGCTTTGGCAGTAGTCAACTTGGAACTGGAAATCCGACCCACAGTTGCCCGTAGGCGTGGCGCAGATCATATAGAAATAGCCGCCATGGACCATGGCCATGGCTCAACGTCGCGTCTGTTGGCTTTCTGAATTGAGCTGAGCCAGGTCGGTGGATGCTTGGATGCTCGTTAGCGCTCGCTACTCCTGGGCACTGCTACAGTCGCAATCGACATGAATAGCTTCCACATTAAATTCAAGCAGTCACGTAGTCTTTTTAGTCTTAGCGTATGACCCAATATAAGCGTGTGAGGTGTGAGTGACGCCGAACTTTCTCATGTCATAATGACATGAGTCATGCCCATGGCCATGTGAATATGAGTTCTATGCTGATGCCTGTACTTTAGAGACTGTCGTTAAATTCGTGTTTACGTTACAACTTGCAACCGAGCATTTACGTTGCGAGCAAAGAAGACCGGCTACGTGCTACTCCAATTTCTCAGAACAATAGGTATACATTATCCATTATGAAATACTTATGAATTTTCTTTGACTGGGCTGCTCTGCTGGCTGTTTATGCCGCTTCAGTAACCCAGCGTCAGCGAGGTAATCCGAGCTTACGGCAGGGTTACAAATTACAAGTAGCATGTAGAGGATTTACAAGAATGGCTGTGGTATGTGCTCACAGGAAGTACATTGAATTAGACGTGGGTGGTGGTTGGTGGTTGATTGCTGATTCCACGAAAGAGAAAAGAGCAGTTTTACTGACTTAGGTGAATCACATGCCTAAGGTATCACATCAAAGAAGCAGAAGTGGGGATAATGATCAGAGATGGGCAACTTCCCCTACCCTACTAGGGGAATAGGGGAAATAGGGGCCCCTATTTGACCTTGTTCCCCTACTGGGTAGGGGAGTAGGGG